>JAUTDX010002636.1:0-52965 GCA_030844895.1 Ambrosia x helenae | reverse complement strand
TTCCACCAATGATAAGCTTGTTATTTAATTTTACCTGCTTCCTAAGGTAGTCAGTGATGCATGACTGGAATGTTTCCAGCAGCTGCTGCAGTAATGATGGAGTGCATGAGTCGTCATCCCTTGCATTTGCTCTTTTATTGGCTTGATCTTGCGCAAATTTCCAACGGGAGGTACAAAAACTCAGAGACTATCAAAATGAAGTGATCCTGAAAAAAAAAGGATCAAGTGGTATCAACTGACCATCATATAATTGTATAAATTTTCATGTTAATGAAAAAATGTCAGTTACCTGAGTCTCCTTAGGTAGGTTTTCTGCAATATTCCCACCGTGGCAACTATATCCACTGGCAGATTGTCGTTTGTTTGATCTGATTTAGGTTGAATTCCACCATAGTTGTACTGTGTAGTATTAGGGTAAAATGGTAATATTTCTCGTTCCACTCAAATAAAGGAGTATCAAAAGTTGATATAAAGATGCAAATTAACTAACCTGATCCATGAATAGCAGTGAATGCCAGAATTGTGTGGGTTCAAGCTCAATCCACTTAAATAAGTCTCTTAAGAAAACAAAAAAATATATATATAAATAAACTTAATGACCGTTAAAATATTGCAGTGGTTTAACACTATTAAAATGAAAAGTAGCAACCTTTTTGAAGAGCTTCCAGTAAACCATCACAGTAAGCTTGGGCAGCCGATAAGTCGTGCTTTCCGGTGTCGAATATCACTTTCGAATAATTGGCGAATATGATAGTGGCGCCTAATTTTCTAAATTCAGCTAGCAGGAGTCTAAGCAACTTTTGCATAACCTTGTGAAGCATTCGAACAAGAGCTGGATCATGAAGTTTTGAACGTGGACTGTAACACAAGAAAAAAAAGTTAAAACAGAAATACAAGTGATTAGTAAAGTCCACAACCAGAAGTAGCAGCACCTGCAGAGCCATCTGTATACATGCTGCAACAATTCATCAGCAAATATATTTCCTGATGAAACTGCATCAGCAAGGCACCTTTGAATCAATGCTCGGAGGGCGCGAAATGCATGTACACATGGTGTGCCTCATCCAGTTCTGACAGTTCATATGATCCATAATCATGGTCCAGCTCTAATACCAGGGCATTAACAGCCAGATTGTGAATCTGCATGCATTAGGAAATTACTTACAAATCTTGGATATTTTATGTAGATTAAAGTTTCCAGCAACAAAATTACAGACCTTTAGCTCAACTGCGACTTTGCGATAAGCACCATCACAGATAATAACAGGTTGATTGACCTGTTTCCAAACAATTTAAATTATCATAGAGCAAATATTTGCTTAAAGGTTTACGTAATTCTGACACAGACCTCATCAAAGTAACAAGTCTCTTCTTCATTGTCCCCTCCAAGATCTGGAATTCCATTATCTGATACCCAGAGCATCTGCAAAACGTTATAAGAAACTCAAAGGTTAGTGGCTGTATCTAAATCTTATTAATATCAACTGTTTAAAAATGGTTCAGGAATATGAACAAGTCCGAAACACAAGTCATACAATACCCGTTACGTTTTGGTGTAATAGACCCACACATGCATAACATGAGTACAAGAACATATGCTAATTATTAAAGAGCGACAATTCAACCCAGTTATATGATACGGCTCATATGTGAAAAAAAATATCTAAAAATGTCAATAGCCCCTAACCATCTTAAATTGTTATATTTAAAAGAAATCGTCTCATTAGTTTTTAATAGTATTTGTAATCAAAATATGGACAAACAAGTGTTGGCAAGCCATCCAAACCAATTCTTTAATAAGCACATATTAAGCTACTAGTTTTGACCAATTACCCAACTCGCCTGCTTAGCTACCTCTACTTAATAAGTATGAGAATATATATTAGTAAACCACAGACAACCTGCTTATGGTCACGTAACACTCTTGCAAAGAAGATATCTGCGGTGTGTATACGCCAATCGAGTTCAATATTGCCTAACGGAACCTGTTTAAATTGAATAAACATAAACTCATGAACATAAAAAAAAACGAAATGCAAATTACATATACTCATGAATCAAAAATTACATGGGAATATCTGGAAAGAGAAATTTTTTCATTTAACCAACGAGATGATGTGGCACAACGACGCATCCCAATTTTTGCAGCAACAATCTGCCAACCAAGCGCCTACAAAAAAATGAAAGGAAAAAAAAAAAAGAGTGTAATTAACTGACAGTCTGACATGAATGAAAAAAAGGTCAGCTCATCACTGAAAGCAGCTGGCACCACTAGTCATTACCTGATATTGACTATCACGTGCATTTGAAGGAATGTTCACACACGGGAAATCATCAAGAGCTCGTATACCGAACTTTATTGAGTCAACATCCGGGCACTCAATTACAGAAATCGCAGGGCCGTGAAGTTGAGATCTGCGAATCGGTTAAAAGTGATAAAACAACAAGGTTTTGCATAATTCTTTTTTTTCTTTGTATTACTTTTAAAACCTCGTGATGGTACTTTTGAGCCATTTACTTAGGAATGGATCAATTCGGGTTGTGTTTAATCTTATGTAGGCCAAAAAAATTAATAATTTATGCTAAAAGGGGAACTGATAAAAAGGGCTAAAAGGATCTGCAAGTTTATTTTAAAGGCATTAAACCTCCTAAATCGTTTTTACAACTTTGAATTATTAATGTAATAAGTAATAACTTCGTTTTTATAATCAAAATTAACAAAATAATATTTTATTAGAAATAGAAAAAAATTGCAAGTAAGACCATCCAACCCGAGTCTTACCTGAATCCGACTTCGCCTGTTACCCAGCCCACCTATATTGCTACCTCTAGCGATAATATATAAAAGATGGAATACCTGAATTCACTAATTTCTCTTTGTAAAATTTTCTCCGCCTCCTTAGGGTTTCCAACATAGTCCACCTGATTATTTCCACACATGAAAGCTTGAAATAAGACTTGTTACAAAAAGAAAGAAAAAAAGAGCATTTGACTTAACAATGTCAGACCAAGACCTTAAAAGTGAAAGCATCTCTAGGCAAGGGGGGTTCGATTGATAAAGCTTGGCAAGCTTCACGGAACTGTTTCTCTAAGATATGTGGTGACAACTCTTTATTCTGGACAGGAGTGACCATTACCGCATGGATGGCTGACCGTGAAGGAAAATATATACAAGATATATACCCCGTGTTTCAGATATGCTGAAACAGAAACATAAAATTATCAAATAATATTTTTTTCTGTTATGTATGCCAATTGACAAACAAAAAAGATAATAAAAAGCGGCAACTTACCTATGATATAAGTAAAAGAAAGAAATAGATGATTCTAAATAAGAGCATTCCGTAGTGGTTTTCATATGTAATTCACTTAAATTCCATCCGTCTTTTGCATTTCGTTTCTTAGCTGATTTATCCACTTTACAAACACATCCAATCTGAAGGATGGAGTTGAATTCCAGCCCTACTTTTGTTTCATAGATACCCTGAAATGTAATTAGACAAGCAGCATATAAAAAACAAGTTTTTGTAGAGTTTCTGAATCATTAGAAAAAAGACTGACATCAATCCCATCTGTTTATTTAACTTATACTGACCTCAACTTCAGGATCTGCAAGGTGAGCAGCAAGTTTCCTGCTTTCTGTCCTAAATTGATCTTCATCGGTTATGACCTATAAAGTGTACTAATCAATAAGCATCATAAATTACTAAATTAACCAGATTTCGACATTAAATTGCAAACAAAATACCTCAATCAAGTTATATGGACAGTGGCCATGAGGAAGAATCTTGTTCACTAATCTTCCAGGAAATTCTTCAGTCACTGGAGCTTTAGAGTTTAAGTAAAATACTCTGGGAACATTAATAGGAACCTTATGCATGGTTCCACCAACAACAACCCACGCGAAAAATTGTCCATTTTGTGAACTTGGAACAAGTTGAATTATCTGGTAAAAAAGAGACTTAAGGGGCATGTTAAATCCAAAATGCAAAAGAAAAATTGTTGAAAACTCCATTACCTGCCAGTGACTGTCAATAAGGGCTCGTTCTTTCTTTTAAACAATGAACCGACCCCAGTTCCCTGAGCTTGTCTCTTATTTCCCACACCACTAGGGATACCAGTAGCTCCACTTCTTTTATTAGATTCGTCCAACATGTCCAACCTGCCAATGGGTCAATGTGGGTTGTGATTTATCTCTATTGGGTCAAACAAGTCTAGATTAAAAGAAAGTTGATTAAATTCTCCCATAGTTAAAGTGTTTTATGTTCAAAGATTTAGAATATTACTGTAATAAAATTGTTATATTATCATAATTAATGACTTAATATTTTAAACTTGTTCTTTAAACAAGACAACAAAATGTGTGGGTCAACCCAACTTGACTCAACCAGTTTCTATCCATTTAGACGCATTACCAATCTGTCTGTGCGAAAGTACCTTTGTCTCTTCCTTCTTTCACGAACTTGTTTCCACTTCCTTTTTTTCGAATCAAGCCATCCTTGGTAATCCAGGTGTCTGTCAACATCAATAGTTTGTGATGACACCGGCAGATTCCCACTTTGACAATTATCAGGATTTTTATTAGAAGAAGCTCCTTGACCACTCGTCTTATGATCAGTTTCATAAGAACGGACAATAGGTCTAGGTACAACACCAGAAGATTTTCCATTGTTCCCAAAATCCTCCAAATCCACAACATTCGGTTCATTCAGTTCATAATTTTCTCCATTTGCATCATTTTTCGGGTCATCTTTATCTAACTTGTTCACTGAGAAAAAACCATCTAGTTTTCTTTGCCTCATTTTGTCCTCTTTTTCACGAACCTTCTTGTATAACCAATCAGGATGAACTACTCTTGGAACAGGATTTGAAACCTTATAGGAATAGACAGAAAATAATGTTGATAAAAAACCAATGGTTACATGCTAAAGAGATGCAACCAATACTTCATCAAATGTTTACAAAAAACAATGTACCTTCTGCATTGCTGCAGGAATGGTAATGATTTTCTGTATAGCAGAGCTAAGCCGTTGTTTGTAATATGACCAGTCAATAATAGATCGAATACCAAACTCTGATGAGATTTTGCACCACTTTTTCAAATAGAACTTCATAAGTTCTGCAAATAAAACATGTAAGACAAGTGTACTTTTCAATTTAAAAATTTCAAGTGTAATGGTCTAGAGTTTTACCTGCATCAGTTTCAAATATAGCAACAGGAACAGCACGTTCGCTCACCGGGTTACCCTGTTCTCATCAAGATTGAAATTTGAGCAATGGTAAGCAAAAAAAGATATTAAGTTTTTTAAAGAGTCAAAAGTATATATGAATGAAACAAAGTCAAGCAAGAATGCTGACTCTATAAACTGTTTAATAACAAAGCCAGCCAGCCAACCTCACACCTCAACAATTGTTTAGCTTAGCTTATCTCATCAATTAAACTTGCAATGATCACATATTTTTTTCCTCACATTGTATAAACACATCCTGAACCTGAAGTCAGCAATTTTAGCCAAATAAGATGCTTACCCGTGGTTCACACGCAACAACATATTGGCAACGTAAGCCTTTATCTTTAACCATAGCATCACCAAGAAAATCAGCAAGGCGTCTTGCTGTGGTTACCGCACATGATTTCTGTTCACCGTAATCTGCTAAAGACTTGCTCATAGTGCTCGATTCTGATATGTAATCAAGCAATTCACTGTCTGCAATATCCTTTCCTTGATTCTAAAATATTTACTAATCAGTGATAAATATAAATATATATACACACATTGACAAACACACATACACATTTCATTTCCTCTTTGCAATTAAAAAAAGAAATGAACATAAAAAACTAGTAGAAATATGATTTACATACATCAAGAAGATCAAGCCAACGGTTTGCAACAGAAGCAACTACAGAATAGCATTCCTCTAAGGTAGACCCGTGAAGAAATTTTTCAAACAGCTCAGCCTGAAAACACAAGTATTTTAAAAGTTAGGTGACAAGGTGTCAATGCATAAAAAGTAATTATAAAAACATTAAGTCACACAAATTTATTAGATAAAATTATTACTTGGAAAACTTTAATGAGCTTTAGTTCACCCCTCCTCTTTATCTCAAAACCTTTAAGCTCGGCAAGGGTACCGTCTTCATTAAACACAGCATACCGCTTCTTTAATAATATTCCTTCTTCTTTAGAAGCAGGAAGAATCATAGCCTGCATTCATACACCGTACAAGAAAGTCAAAAGGTAATATCATGACAAATCCAGATAACTAATAAATAAGGTGTCAATTTTGGTAGAGGTAGAAAAATGGCAAGTCGGGTAATCGGTTAAAACAAGGTAGCATTTTGAACAGGGTGGACTGTTCGGAGTAACCTTTTGTTCAGAAAACTAAATCTTTTGTGAATAGCTAGTGTCACTTGATTAAGAAGTATAAATTATTTAAATAATAACCAATTTCTATAATAAAATATTTTATAAGGCTATATGCATTTCCAGTACATTTGACTTTCGACCTTTTGACAGGTTTCCCATTTAGCAAAAATACTAGTATTTAGAAACAAAACTCAACCCAGTGATAAGTATATGCATGGTTGCAAAAGTCGCTAGGTAGTGCCAACTCGGTGGTTAACAGGGGAGTTGCGAGTACTCGGCTATAGTCAGGAGTACTTGCCACTCGGAGATGACTAACCGAGTACTCGGGAATTACTTGTTGAGTAATCGACGCCTAGATGGGATTTTTACAACCATGAGTATGTGGGTTAAATTGCCAACTCCACTTTCAAGATTTCACCTATTTACCTTGTATGGCCCATCCACTTCAAATTCAATTGAGCATTCCTTACGTGTTGTGTATGTTCTGTTGATAGGATCTATGAGAGTCTGATGAAAATAAAAATATGAGAACTATACACAATATAACAAAAGTATAAATATAGATTAGAGGATCCATCTAACCTGATATTGTTCATTTGTGTTGTTTACCGCCACATCAACATTGAGCATAACACATGGATATGATATTGTTAGCTTCTTCTTTACGTCGCTGTAATGAAATTATTATAAATGGTGAAAAGATACATCCCAAAAAGTTATGCCACATCAATAAATCAAAATAATGAACATGCTAAAAAACTCTTACCTTGTTTTAAAGGTGAAATTCTCAGGGAATGACCCTGGCAAAGCACACCATATACCATCTGTGTCTAATTCCAAAGGCCTTCCAATCTTTTTAATAAGTAAATGAGCGTTCTGGATTATTTTAGCTCCAGTATATGTAACAACTCCTGCCATTTCCATTGAATACCACCTTGCACCTCTGCAACAAAACCATCTTATTTGTTAATTAACTATAAAATAGAAACAAAAGATGAGATTAAGTGAAGAGAACATACTTCCGCATCACATATCCATAGAAAGAATTCAGAATACATTTGTGAGCGAGTTGTAGTGAATCATACAGAACCACCATGTCCTACAATATTGAATTTACATAACACCACTTATTACAGTATTATTTTAAAATATTAAAAAAACACATGCGGTAGAGATGAAGTTACTTGTGCTTCTTGGATCTTTATA
Source organism: Ambrosia x helenae (assembly GCA_030844895.1). Taxonomy (NCBI): domain Eukaryota; kingdom Viridiplantae; phylum Streptophyta; class Magnoliopsida; order Asterales; family Asteraceae; genus Ambrosia; species Ambrosia x helenae. The sequence goes on along the minus strand of JAUTDX010002636.1, from coordinate 45,388 downwards.
GGATTTCCACTAGCTTTTGCTTCTGACAACTTCCCTTTCCATACTTTATTGAGCCCTTTGTATTCATATCTTCTATCACGAAAGCTTCGAACAACAAAATAACATCTTATAATCTCATAATACATACACATAAAATAAAAATATCAACATATGAATACAATAATGTTAAAGTTTATAAAGTAGACACAATTAATTAAACACTTACCTTCGAACAGTATCAACATAAAATGGGTTTTCACGCATGCATATCCCTGCTTCTCGAACTTCAGTGGTGGGCTTTTCAAGCACTCGCTTGAATGCCTGTGGCGGAAGCAGAAAATGTTTTGATTAGTAACGGAAATAAGCAAGTCAACTTGTTTTAGAAAACGCGAGGCACCCCACACTCCACAGCGTTTAGTTCTCAAAAGTCAAAATTGCTCATACGCGAGGCGTTGCTCTATGCAATGTTGCAAAAGGTGCTAGGCGCTAGGTGAGGTCCAGCCTAGGGACTAGTCGGGACTAGGCGGAATTAGGCGTTTTGGTATTTTATACGTATTTTATATATATATATATATACACACACACACACACAAATTTAGGTGTTTTTTGAAAATATGTTAAGATATATACACATAATACTTAAAAATACTTAGATATATACACATAATACTAAGAAATACCTAAAAATACTTAGAAATTTAAAAAAATTAAAAAATAAAAAAACCACCGCCTAGGCCCGCCTAATGGCCAAAACGCCCAGAACTCGACTAGGGCTTAATTCCGATATTACCTTCAGCCTAGCGCCTAGGTGCCGCCTAGGCCGATTTTTACAACATTGGCTCTATGAACAACCAAATAAGCTTTATGTACAGCCAAAAGCCGCATCTCTCTCATCTTTTTACTATTTACATATCAAACCATTAATAATCTCTTCATCCTAGTTTGATCAACTTTGACCCACTTGTACAACAAGTGCAAGCGCTGCCTCCAGATTTTGAAGCCTTTTTCTGCCTCATGCACGCGCGATTTTAAAACCAAGCAGGTCAGGGGAGTTGGGTAATAAGTCAAAAAGGTTAAAGTAACAAAAGATCATTTTAATGCATGTCAAAGCAGGGTTGACCGAAAAAACTGACTAGAAATTTTAGATTTATTTGAGAATAGCTTGTATGTCAAATACGATTATAAAAGCATATTTTTTAAAAAAAAAATCAAATATAGGAGATTTTATGCATAAAAAATATCTTAAGTAAATGAGTCAAACCTCAAGCTATAAATTGTAATAGATGCCATCATCTCACACATAATATGGTAAGGTTTCGGATATACCTTTTGACAGTATTTCTTTAGACGTTCTTTCAGCTTCAACTGTTGGTCCACTTTAGGCAGATCAAGGAATGGCTTTGATTGGAGGCCATCAACAAACTCAGATTCAATTTGCCTTTTAATATGGTAGTAATCACTGATATCCGAAATTGAAATTAGTAAATTTCCATTATAGGCAAGTAGCATGTAAGGGTATAGTAAATCAAGGTACCTTCTCTTTGCTGTGTATGTTTCTCCACGCCAAACCCATTCAAGATTCCTAAGACAATTTTTACCAGGACGGTTGAAATCACATGCGGTGCAAACCTCATCTGTAACTATTGATGGTGGCTAGTATTGCGCAACAGCACAGGATTTTTCAGTAAATAGTAAGTCATATCGTAACATACAATTTAATTTCTTAAAAATGATTCGTGTGCAAACCTGAAGTCTGTTTGTTAAAATTATGTTAGGATACATTGCAGCAACATCCAGATGATAAATAAGGGGACTTTCTTCTCGTGTAGGTTCATCCCGTAACGCTGCAAGCTGCACAAGGTAAAAAAATAAACCATAGCAGGGATAAACTGGTGATATCTTTCAAAATGATTACAATGAATCCAAGTGTGCACTGTATATTTGAGTTTATCTCCCGTAAATACAATAAATATTTCACAGACTTCAATTGACTAATATAATAAAAGTTTGGACAATTAACTATTATTTTCTAGCCTCGTCATAACAGAGAAGCAAAAAGAAAGAAAAGAATGTTTCTGACTATACCTTCTCCATGATAGCATTTTTCACTTCATTGTAGTTTGAAACGTCTTTAAAATCCATCTTTCCCTCCACTGTAATAGCATAATGAAGGTCACGATCAAGATTTTCAATAAGTTGCTGGAAAGAGACATAAATCAAACTTTAATTAGTTAATATTTCATACAAAAATATCACATTCAAGTCTTTCACAGTTGCAGAACCTTGTATATTTTAGTAAAAAAGACAATATCTTCAACTTGTTTATTTGACGGATAAAGTAACAAGAATAATAATAACCACTGCAATGCAACCCCATTTGAAAAGCTTCATATATTCCAAGTTCCAAATGATTCTACTACTTGAGACTTGAGAGCATCAAGAAAGTGAGGAAAATATAGTGCAGCAGTGTGGCAAGAAGTACCAAGTACTGTTGTAACTGAATCATAACTTGAAATAGAAATCCAAACAAACAAAAATGCCCCAATGGTACTGATGATGAGAATGTGTTATACACAAAATAAAGATGGCAAGATGAGCAAGAGGGGTCACAGGTCAAAAAATGTTCACGTTGAAACAGGGTCAAAATTTACCCATTCTTAAGTAAATGGGTCAAAATTGACATCTCTACTCCAAAAAACAATTTAGCAGTGTGCCAATCAGATCGAAAGCATACCTCAAAGGCAGATGGATCAAGTTTAAAACTAGTTGGAAGGTCAGATCTGAAAACACCAGTTTCCAGGCACTCCACATGGCCACCAATGTATGTCTCACTCTCAAGAAGATGATTCTTATAAAACTTTTCCGGTTCAGCTTGGTGCTTATTAGGACATATAACATTTGCCTTGTATGCCTACATGCATATTGAAGAGCAAAACATTAGGTTATAACTTATAAAATACATGTAATAAAAAAGTAAAAATCCAAACCACACACCTGGACCATGAGAAGCATTTCACAAAGGGTCCCACTTCCTTTACGCAAGACTTCATCAGGAGTCATTGGTATTATAGTTGCAAGGGAGAATATAAAGGGATGAACATAAGTCATATACAAGTAGTATGTTGACACAGCATCAGATACTGAATAGGATGCCATCATCTGAAATAATAGAGTTTTCCAAATACGAACATATTAGAACCGTTTTAATTAACTTAAAAGTTCTATACAAAAAAAACAAAATTGATATAAGGAATCATATTGATGATAACAAGATCATTTCTACAATTTGTTTACCTGAGGCTTTTCCATTGCGAAACGAACCATATCTTCAGGATTTACCTCCAATGGATCATAACCCAGTTTGGCTTTTGTGACAGCCTGATATCATAATAAAAAAAGGTCTTTTACCGCCTAACAACATATATCTATATCCATATAAATAATATATGAGTGAGTGTGTGTGTACGCAAGCAAACATACATACACAAATATACAGTGTATATGTGTATGTAAACCATACAAGTCTTGTGATGTTCTAATAAATAAATAAATTGGTTATTTGACATTGAAATACTTCGCCTTTTGTTTAACATAAATGACAATTGATCTTTTTGAATTTAAAGTTTCCCAAAGGATTATCGATTTAGTAAGTACTGTTAGTGTTAATCTTACTTAAGGTTTTCCAATGTTATAAGTCAGGTATTTGTGACCTTTCGTTGCTTGAATAATTTCGAAAGCCAATTTGTAACATATTTGGGTATTGAATTCGAATATCTACAAATGAAGAGAAAACATATGATAATAAAACAAAACAGTAAATCTGAATATGAACCTTCAAACCATGGCTCCCTTGAGGTAGATAACTATCACGCTTGACCCATGCAAAACAATCCAAATGGCATGCAAATTTAGCACGACATTCACCTTGAATTTTGTCACACTGAAACCCTAGCTCCTGTAGGCGAAAAAAGATTAAGTAACTGCTAATGATGATAAGTACATAAAACATTATCTTCAACTATAATAACTAAAGTGAGACATACATCATTCATTCTCAGCCCATGATGAGCTGCCCTGCTTTCCAAGAACGGCCAATCAAAAAAATCTCCATTGTATGTGACATAAATACCAGGCTTCACCTCTCTCATATGAGAAAACCACAATTTAATCAGTTCTTCCTGCATGAAAACAGGATTGAATTGTTAAAACTCTAAAAGAAAAAATTTATATGTGAAGGAATATTGAGAAATCAAACCTCGTTCTTCACATTTGTCACTTTAAAGTGTCCTTCAAATTCAGGTTTTGGAGTATATTCCAGATCCTCTATATCTTCACCAACACACTGAAAGCAATTGCAAATGATCATACATATCTCCCTCAAGAAACAATAACAAGATAAAAAAAAATGAACCTAAAAGCATCACACGGAATCAAAAGACAGTGATGTATTCACCTCTCTATTAATAATCAGGTATCCTCGACCATCAATCATGTATGAGATCATCATAACTAAATCATACTCTGCATCCGGAAATTTCAAAGGAAGCTTTGTGGTCTCTATATCAAACGCACAAACATGAACCTCAGCACGTTGGAGAAGATCATGCCTCCTTTCTAAAGTAACTCCATCACTTGACACATGAACATCATACCATAGCCCGGATCTTATATCTGACAAGGATGATTTGGGAGTTAAAGAAAATGAGATACACAATATTCACAAGTCAATTATATGAAATACAAGCACTTAGTATAGAATAAAAAGCATGCTTTTATGTATTTATATAAGTAGGTAATAGGTATGCATATATATCACCATTGTCAATAGCAAAGCGGACATGGTAAGGCACGTCATACTCCCTTAGATCAGTAATGCAATCCATAAAATCCTGAATTTGCTCTTTCCTGCAAACTCGAAAACAAAATCATGTCATAACTGGAGCAGTAGCTTATTTAAATCAGAAAACCAAAGATACAGCAACAGACACAAAAGTACACATTGAAGTTCAAACCTTTTTCCTGCTGCATATATGGACTCGTATGCCTCTGCAGCATCAGACTTTTCTTTATTTCTTTCAACCACATGCATCAGGTCCCTCTTCACTTGCATCAGTTGTTGTACCGTGTCAAACGATATCTTTAAGTATGTTTTTTGTAGTCCAGAAAGATGGTTTTTCTGTCATTATAATCAAATAAATTAACTATACAGCATACAGTTAACTGTCGTAAGAATCGCTATGCGCTAGTCGGCCGGTAGTGATTAATCAGATTGGGATTTTTATATCTAATATTCAGTTTTATACACACACACACACATTTTTATAAGTAACTTTTTTAGCAAGACAAGTTATAGCCCCTCATCTGCTCAATTTATTAAGTAGAAAAGATTAATCACTGAAATTTACAAGGTTTGACTGGAAAACGGCCAGACTTCGGCCTGTGAGTCTGTGACTGGTCGGAATTTGTCCGGAGCCGCCAACTTTTAGCTGATTATGACTGCCCAACGCCGCAGTTGACCGTCTAGCGATTAATTGGCCGATTAAAGGAACAGTGAACCTCCGACTAGCGATTAATCGGCAACTAATCAGATGCTAGTAGGGATTTTTACAACCATGACACAGTTTGACAATATAATTCCCGCGATTTGAATCCTAATATAATGACTTACAAGATCAAGGTCCTCTTTCTCCACTATTTCAATATCTGCAATTTGCCCTTGGTACCGTCTCCTTAAATATGCATCAACATCCATTTCCATCTCATCCTAAAAGTTTCAATAGCAAAACCTTCAGTACAGTCATAAAAAAACAGCATATAAACCTATAAACACAATCACAAATTAATCCAATATCGATATACACATACCTTTGTAGCAGCATAGAAATAAGGTTTAAACTTATACTTCACTTTAAACGTAGAACCATCCTTAAATAAACAAATAAAAAAAAAAAACAAATCAAGTCCAAATTCTAAACCTAATTATACAAAACAACAACAACAACAATAATAATAATAAGTTTACCTGACAAACGAAATACAGATCAACACAGCTATGGACGTTCTGAGTATCCTGGTCCTCCCAAGACGACTACACAAAACCGAAATCAATAAACAAATTCTAACAAAAACATCAATTAAATTAGGTATTAAGGCAATAGAACTGTAATAGAACTGTAACAAACTTACAGAGGTGAATGAAAGTAGCCAACCGAGACGTTTATCGCCTTCGGTGAAGACATCGAAACCGAACTTAGACTCGAGCTTTTCGTCGGCAGAGAGGATGAGCTTCTGCTTCTTCGAGATCTTTGTGTCTCTTCGATCGCCTCTTCTTCGATTATCGTCCTTCATTGGTTGCTGAATAATATTATTGTGGATGGATCTGTGACTGAATGGATTGAAATGAAAACCCTTGGAAAATAATAATTTGGAGGCGGGGAGAATGTTTTCCCGCTCTTTTGGGGGCGTTTTGGTCATTTCATGTTCGTAGTAGAGGGAGAAAACGGTAAAGTTGTTTATAAATAGCCGCATATAAGTGGCAGTGGTATCCTACCCGATTGACCGTGTGTTTTTTTTTTTTGAACGGCAAAAGACTTTTATTAAAACCATAAGGTCACTAGCAAGAAACTAGCGACACCATACACCCAATCACCTAAAAGCATTACACCACAAACCAAAAAACATAACACATTCCGCCTTACACCACTAAATAACACCTAAAACTTATGACACCTAAGTTATTTCAAAAAGGTCACCACTGTTACCCATGGAAAGGTCATATCCACCTGTCCTCAGCTGTAAGTCTAAGGGAGACACGTTGCATCGAGCTCTTTTAACCGGCGTCTTCGCATAATTCCCGAACAAGTCAAAACCCTGGCAGTCTTTTCTTCTCCTTTTTGGGGTTTTCTTTGAAGCAGAAACCGTTATTTTGTCCGGATTAAAAGGATCTGCCATACCCCTATTGATATGTCGAGCCTTTGGTTTGCCATCTCCAATATTTTTCACCTCGCTAATCGTCAAATTCTTGTGTTTACGGGTGTCTTTTAACAAAACCGATCCGGCTGCTTGAGTTGTTTGGGCCTTGAAATAGAAGATTTGTTTGGCCACATGTGGAGCTTTAGGGTCCTTACATTCATAAAAAGGCTTCTGTTCCACTACATTTCCCATAGGTCCCACCTCTTTTGTTTTGAACGACTCCTTGTTCCCCATGTTTTGCTGCGCATGACTAGAATCCCTATGGACCCCCAACATTATGATTAATATCATAAGTGTGCATCAATATAATATCACCACTTTCGTTATTTTGAATATTTTCTGGAGATATGTGGCCTGCCTTTTTGTAACATTCGTATTTTTCGTATTTTCCATTCTAGTCCTTGTATTCTTGTATCTTGTCATTTTACACCCTTGTAATCCCGAGCTTATGATCAATGGAAAGGTATTTTTTCAATTGCATTTAATCTTAATCTATTTCATTTATTCGATAAATTCTATGTGACGCAAACTTTATGTAACATCGCGTGATTTTAGTTTTGCATATATTCTAAATTCTATATGTAACAAATTTCAAGTTCGCCTTTATTCGTTTCTTCTATGTTACTCCTACCAATTCGTGACGAGCCGTCATTATAATTAATCCTATTCAATTTAGACATTAAAACTATAAACTCATTTAGTTAAGATCCTAATATATATATATATATAGGGGAAGTATTGGGAGAAAACCCACCCAAATTGAGTAAACTCTAGTAAACTCATCTAGTGGCTAAGATTCATCCACATACCCCATTCACCAATATATTATTTTATGTCATTAAGGTTAGTTTAGTCTTCTAAACATTCCCCCCTTTTTAATATTTGAAATTTCACCCTCCCACCCTATATAAACAACCATTATCTCTCTCCCTCCCACAACACACATCAGTTACCACCACCAACCACCACCACCACCGACCACCAGCCACCACCTCCGACCACCAGCCACCACCACCTCCACCACCATCATCAACATCACCCCTGCCATCATAAAAACCACACCCGACACCACCTCCTCCACCACGACTACCAACCACCTCCTATCTGCTACCGTACCCAAATCCACTCATCACCCATGTCATCCAGCAACAAAATCCCTAATTTCAGATGCAGACCATATAAAGAAGCTGACTGTTTTGAGGTATCGTGATCTGTCATCTCACTTTTGTTTATTATTATTAGAAGAGAACACAACAAGATGACAACTTCTTCTCTCCAATGTTTTCTGGAATTTTGATGCTTTTTTTCTAATGATTCTGTAATTTTGATGTTTTTGGATTTTTTGATGCTTCTCTTCTAATGTTTTTCTGGAATTTTGATGCTTTTTCTAATGATTATGGAATTTTGATGTTTTTGGATTTTTTTAGTTTCTAGGTTTAATTATGCATTGATTTGAAATAGAGCAAAAGACATAATTATAAACATTTGTTTTGAAGAATGTTTGTTGATGAAAATTATGTATATGTAAATGATATTTGTTTAAAGAATTAAACAGTGATTGAATCATAAAGTTGTTAATGGGGATAATGATTTTATAATATATGAACAATTTTGGGGATAGTTTGTTCGCACACCAAGTATTTGATCAAATGCTTGAATGAAAAAAAAAAAAAACTTATGTTAACCTTTTTTATTTTCTTCTTCTTATTATTTTTTTTATGTTAGATTGGATGTTAAAAAGATCATATTTTTTTAATTGGGGTAATGTGTTTTTATTGTATATTTTTTGTTTTAAGGTCATTTAGTTCTGAATTAAGAGCTGAATCTATCCCAATTAACATGTGTTAGGGTTTAATTAACATGTGTTAAATAGTAGATGTGTTTTTTATTTTATTGGTATATCTTTTGATTTTTCTCTAATAATTTTACTTTTTATTTCTTATATATATGTTTATTCTGTGTGAAGGATTTGATAATATTTTGTATTGGTGCTTACTGATGAATCTATCCCAATTGACATGTGTTAGGGTTAAATTAACATGTGTTAGTGATGCTAACACATGTTTGTATATGGTGCCTACTAATGAATTTAATCCAATTGAATTTGCATGTAAATAGAAAAAAAAAGTTTTAATTAGAAAACTAATTTTTTTTTATCAAAATATAACTTGACTGTTTATATGTAAATATGTATATATTTAGAGTATTTAGAGTAGTTTCATAAAAATGTATGTATTTGTATATATTAAAGTAAAGGTTTGACTTTGGTGAAGGTTTTGAATATTTGTATTGGTGTTTACTGATGTGTCAGGGTTCAATTAACACATGTTAGTGATTCTAGCACATGTTTGTATTTGGTGCCTACTTATGAATCTATCCTAATTGACATGTGTTAGGGTTCAATTAACATGTGTTAGTGATACTAACACAAGTTTGTATATGGTGCCTACTAATGAATCTACTCCAATTGACACGTGTTAGGGTTCAATTAACATGTGTTAGTGATGCTAACACATGTTAGTATATGCAAAACTAACACGTGCTATGGTTCATTTTAACATGTGTTAGTGATGCTAACACATGTTAGTATATGTCCAACTAACACCCAAATAGACCTAGTTAACATTTGCTAGTTACAAATGTTTAATTATTAAAAATAATTAATGTAGGAGGTTCTATGAACAACCACTGGACTTCAAGCCGGCTACTCCGCATAAGGATCAACTAGAGATGGAGAGCTAAGGATTGAAACATGAAGCCGAAAATGCCTAATAAGGAATGAAGCATAACGCCGAAGACGACTATTAAAGAATGAAGCATAATATGTTTTTTATGTTAGTTTATGATAGTTTTGTATCATCTTTTTAATTGTTTAGATTTATATGAAATTAATTGGTTACACTCAATGTTGATTGCAATAAATTTTTATATACATGTTTTCTTTTATGTTGATATACTAGTCCAAAATTATCGTGATAATTATCTAAACCAATAACACGTGTCAGTGATGTGTGTGAAAGAAGTTTGTTTGAAGAGAACAACTAACATGTGTTAAAGGGCTCGTGTGGCATACGTTATTAATAAATCTGGATCTTTAAATTAATATATGACATAAGTGGTAGAGAAGAAAGTAGGAGAGAGAAGGTGGAGAGAGAAGATGAAAAGGTGGAGAGAGAATGTGACAAGATGGAGAGAGAAGGTGAATCCATTTTACCTTTATACCCTTTTTGTACTTTATTAGTAATATTTTAATGAGAATGTGGGTCAAAAGGTGGGACCATGGCTCACAACCATTGATCATGCTTGATCAATGGTTGTAATAGAGTTTATTGAGTTTACTTAAAAAGATAGGGTTTTCTATTAAACCTTGCCCTATATATATATATATATATATTTATTTATTTTAAAACATATATGTTTATAATAATAATGTTGTTAATTAAAAAAAAATGATGAAACGTGATTTCTATTTGGTTAGTTTGACTTTTTGGCACCACATAATACAACACAAAAGTTTATGTTGATCGTTGTTTTATTTTTATTTTTTTATTTTTTTTGTCGATGTCAAAGCAGCAGAGCACAAGCCTTCACCATTCCATATTAATCTAACTCAACCCCCCACTTAATCTCTTCCTAACCACCCCATTAACTCTATTTAATACCCAACCAACTCACCCCACTTATAAATACAACCCCTCCCCACTCCTTCATCCTTTGTTCATCTCTAAAATTCTCTCTAAAACTCTCTAATCTTCAAGTTTTCAAGCCAAACTTTCTGTTTTGCACCAGTAAGTTTCTTGGCTTAAAACTTCAACTTTCATTCTATTTTTCTTCTTCTTTTTCATCTAAAACTCCTTGGAGAAACCTCTAGGATCTTCCCCATATTTATCCACAGAAGTGTGATAAGGGTAGAGCACCTAAAAAAGGTTCCAAAGGTGGTTGTTTTCTGAATTATACTATATAATAATATAAACAAATACTTTCAAGTTTCTATCTTACTAGCTTATTATTAATCCTTGGAAGGTTTGTGGTTACACCCTACCTTACCAACTCTCTTGACCCTTCTTGTGCTATGGATTTATCCACACTAGAAAGGGGAAATCCCGTGTCCAAAACCCACGTCTATTCCATAAGCGAAGTGGTTATGACATGAACCTATCAAATGGATTCACATTCCTAACCTTATACCATCCGAATCATCTATGATGATTTTGTGCTTGGTCTAACTTAATCTCATGACCATCCGGATTGCCCTAAAGGCAATTTGTGCTTGGTTTGCCTAAAAGGCTTGCATGACTCTCGTGAATCTATAATCTAAAACTCGAACCTAAGACTTTAATTCTTAATTCTAGTTAATCGGAGCTAAGGAGCTAATCTCCCAAGACTCATTCTTTTGGAACCTTGCTAAAACGCACCCAAATGTGAGTTCATACTTGTCCCCCTTTTTTATTCTTTATGCTTTGGGGCTCAACATGTATCACTATTAAAAACTTAAACAATTTCATACTCTTAAACTATCATGCTCAATCTATTAAACATACTTATATGCTATTTGCCATGCTTACGATTCTTGATACTTAGCCATAATTCATTAACTATTATTAGCCCACTTAACATGTATAGCGCTATAGGAGTAGCACCCCGCCCCCTTTATGGGTCATTGTTAAGAATCAAACGGACCTAGCATGAATATGTTAGGTATATGCAGTGGACTCGCGGGTTTGAGTTATGTTCTTTGTATGGTTTGTATGTGCAATGCTATAGTATGAGATTCGAGTAAATCATTCTAATTACTACGTATGTAAACCAAAACTAGTATGCTCACCAATGCTTTATGTGTTGACGGATATTTTATACATGTTGCAGGAAATGTTTGATGCAGGATATTCAAAAATCTACTTAGGATTGGACTAGAAACACACGCTAGTTTAAATTCTATAATTTGATGTTGTACTTTCCATTCTATGAAACAATTTGTATTTTGTTATCTTTTAGACAATGATTACGCTATGAATGAAATTTCATCTTTAAATAATATTGTCACGAATTCTAGTGTCATGAAGTCTTTGAACAATTTATCCCAAGTCTCCCCGATGTATTCCGCCATCGGTTGGGGTGTTACACTTTTCATTAACCAAAGTCTCGAAAATCGAACTAGCAATAGTGTTTCCAGCCTTGTCGTTGCTCGAGGTTTTTTGACCGTTGGTCACCTCCATCGCCCTTTCATCTATCCTTCTTTTCTCCAGTGATTTTTCCGGCATAGGCGACACCGGAGAAACCTGTGGGTTTTCTACATTTTCAAGCCTATCATCCCTTCCCACCGGAGAAACCTGTGATTTTTCCCACCGATTGACCGTGTGTTATTTCATATGTTTACGCTGTGTTCACGAGTTAATTTAAAAGAGGAAAAAAAAGAATAGAAGGAAAAGGAAAAGAAATGATAAGTATCCTTTTCTTTCGTTTCCTTCCAAATCGGAAGGAAAACTAAACAAAAGGACTGCCTAGTTTTCCTTCCATTTCCTTTCTTTTCCTTCCTTTAATAAAACTCGGGAACACGCCATATTTTGTTTTCCTTTCTTTTCCTTCCTTTAATGAAACTCGGGAACACAAACAATTTTTTCCTTCCTTTCATTTCCTTTCTTTTCTCTCGTTTAGTTAACTCGGGAACACAGCGTTAGTTTATTGTGTTTCTTTATAAAGTTTATTATGTTTTTTCAGTAGTTCTGATCATTGTTTTTTGCTAGAGATTGTGTAGTTTTTGCTGAATACTATTAGGGTGTTTGGGATTGAGTTAGGAAATGCAAAAGCGTTTGTGGTCAGAAAGGCTTATTGACTTATGACTTTTTGAAAGGAGGTTTTAAAAAAAGTGTTTGGATTAACTTTTGGGATGAGAAACGTCAAAAAGTCAATTGATTGTTTTTTAAGCGTTTCGCTTAACTTATTATAAATATTGGTTGTATGGGTGGTAAATTTGTAATTTTTTTCTAAAGCCAAAAGCTAGGATTTCTAACTTCTCAAAAACAGTTTTTCCACCCTTAAAAGCCAAAAGTCAAAACAGAAAGTGCTTTTGAGTTACACAAACAGCTTATTGACTTACTGGCTTCTTCGAAAAGCCAATAAGTCAATAAGTTGTTTTGAAACTCAATCCCAAACACCCTCTATGTTTTTTTTTTGTTGTTAATTGTCTTTTTGTCCATTGTGTTTTTCTAGGCTGCCGCTTTTATGTCCACTGTATTTTTTTTCTGCAGATTTGTGTTTTTTGGGTGGGAATGTGCATTTTGTTTATTTCTGCATGAACAAAAAAAACTTACTTAAAAGGCGTTATTTTTGTTTTATATAATATAATTGTACTCTTTGGAAAGCTTATAAAATGGTCATTAATTTGATGTAATATTTAAAAAAAATTAACATATGAAAAACTTATGGATATCTAAAAAAACTGGGGGAATATTCACATGCTACGCGCATTACAAAAGAAGATTACTAGACTGCCATTCCACCAATTATACTATGCAACATTTATCAAGTCTTGTGGGAGATAAATTTATTGAATATGAAAGTAAGTCTACAACACACTAATGCATGAATTTCCTACCTCACGGTTTCCACTTTCACTACCATAAATCCCTCACGTCTACCACGTTGGATTTAAGTTTAATGAAAAATGTTGATTTTATTCGGAATTTAATATGTGTTAGCCGGTGTTCGGTTTTGTTCATTAATGCTTGTTTGTGTTCATTTAGCTTATTTGTGTTCGCTTTTGTCTGACACCTAAATTTAGTAAATAAACACAAACGAATGTTTGCACTGCTGGCTCATTATATTTAGTGCTACTTCAATCCCAAATACCTCATAGCTTTTGTAACAAACTCTTTCTCACCCCTGGGTTTGACTCTTTATAGTAAGCTTCTTGAAACTTTTCAAACTGCTCATGAAATGCAATTTCCGCTTCTCGAAAGTTGTCTTTATTTGGGTGCATTGTAAGCGAATCATGTCATCAATAACTTTTACAAATTTATCTAGCGGTGTCTTGTTCATAGTAATATGCCTTTTAAACAAAACATGTTGGCTTTCTACCCTGTTTGTTGTTCGTTCGCCGAAATTTAAATGTTGATCAATCCACGCAAAGACAAACATTTCTTTATAATTTTTTAACCACTTCTCATACACATGAATGACGCTCTTCTTCTTAAATGGTATTGGAGATTCAAAAGAGAAAAAACAAGTCATTGGAAAAAGGTCATTGTGGGGTGTCATGGCTCTAGTAGGCCATGGGCGTTGCTTCCTTGTCAAAAGTCTTCGAGCAGTTGTTGGAAATGGATTACTAAAGTTGGTACAATGTCGACGTATGATGGTGTGGCTCTTAGCTCTCTTTTCTCAGCCGAAGTTGGAGACGGATCTAATGTTTACTTCTGGGGTGATTCGTGGCTTCTCGATGTACCTCTACGGGTTGTATATCCTAATCTTTTCAGGCTCGAAAAAGAAAAGTGGGCAAAGGTTGCGGATCGTATTATTTTTAATGATGCCACAAAGACGATGGCTTGGAATTGGCGAGTCAATCCTCAATCTTATGATGAGCTTGCTGAACTATTTCAATTGTTGAATAACATCCATGACTTCACATGGAAAGGAGGTGACGACTCGTGGAAGTGGCAACCAGACTCTAATGGGGTGTTCACTGTTTCTTCCGCAAAAAAAATCCTCGCAAACAATACATTAAACGCCTCGACAGTGATCAAATGGAAAGGATGGGTTTCTTTAAAGTGCAAAATTTTGGTTTGGAGAGCGGCTCGAAATCGTCTCCCTACGGTTGCGGAACTTCTTACTCGGGGGGTTAGCATCCAACATACAGTTTGCTCGTTCTGTCAAGAAGATACGGAGACTTCGATTCATATTTTCACCGGTTGTGAGTACTCTCAACAGGTTTGGTATAGGTTGGAAGCTTGGTGCCGGCTGCCGCATGGGTTTACTTTTGATGTCAACGATCTCATTCGCTTGTCGGAAACTCAAAACCTTTCTAAAGAGAAGAAAATAAGGTTGCGAGGGATTGTTTACACTACGTTTTGGGTGCTTTGGTGTGAACGAAACAACCGTATTTTTAACAATAAGCTTCGAAGTCCGAATGTGTTGGTGGAAATGATCAGCTCTACGGCCTACTTCTAGATTAGGAATAGGTCTAGATGGAAGTCTATCGATTGGAACAATTGGTGTAATTTCCCGTTGTATTTATGTTTTTGTTGGTTTTGCCTCGTAGGTCCTTACTTTGAGGCCATGTCGAGTGTTGCTTAATGAAATGCTCTTTTCAAAAAAAAAAAAAAAAAGTTTGTGCACCATAATTAATGTTCACGATGTTAAAATTTTTTTGCCGTTACTTTTTTTTTTGAAAGGAAAAAAAGTATTATAAATATAAATAATAAAATGTAAATACGTTTTTATTGTAATTTGTCCATTGGTTTTACTGAACTCAATGTGCAGGCATATTGGTTTAGTAGACTAAAAATTAATTACCGTACACTGTCATAATTTTAGTCAACAAAGAAAAATAATATGTTAGTTTTATTGGTTTCTAGCAAATTTTATTAATTTAATATTGAGCCATGTGATCAGTAAAAAAAGTAGGGGTATTACTTTTTGTATCAGTCAACACTTTATCACTTTTTGTGTCAGTCAACACTTTATACGGGTGTATGAATCCTAAACATGACATCGGCATGATGTCAGGGGTGTATCAATCCCATAACCCCTAGTTTTAAACAAAACACACGTGTCACCCTTTCTAGAATTTTACACCTTTAACATGCCCAGTTTCGTTTTATGAAATGGGATATTCATTAAGCTACAATCCTTTTTACTTAGGTCATGGGGTGTAGGTTCGGGAAGAGCTTGGGGACATGCCACATAGGATGTGGATGAAGGGGAACACTACCCCTCCCCTTCATACTGTGAAGTGGGTGAAATCTCACCGAAGTCTCCGAGTACAAATCTCTCTCTCATAAAAAAAGAAAAAAAGAAGAGGGAGGAGGGGGAAACCACGCCCCATAGCCTTAGTAATGGAGTCGCGTGAGTTGTTTATGAAGTAATAGTGATGAAGCCACCTTTGTTGCATATAAGAGTATGGATGAAGAGTTGATGGTATCAAGAGACTCATTTTGTATCAAGTTAAAAAAACAGATCCTTTAAATTCTTCATAAACCGCAACATTTAGAGAAAACAAAACTATGAAATCTGACATGTTGAGATTACAACTCACGACCCCAAACGGGTAATATAGCTTTTCCTATGAATACAAAAATGTAGATGGTAAATGCTCGTAGCTCACCCTTGAGAAAAAAACCTTGTATGGTATAGATTAACACCAAAAACATGGAATCTACAAACATATTGACGACTTATCAACCGCTTGCTGAGTCATCTTCACTGTCATCACTAGCATCACTGCACCCATTCAGAGACAATCGGTTAGAACAAATAACGCATGAAATATAACTAAAATGCCGCAAGTCATATTGTCTTTTTTAATAGGGCAAATGTACAGATGAACATAACATTAAATAATACACTTTAACCCACTTTAGATGTGTATGATCGCAATTAGAGCTACAAGCATTTGTTATGATTCAAATTTAAATACACTGTACCTGAATTCAGAAAGCTTTGATATTCGCCTTGCATCTAAGCCAGTAATGTATTTTTGTGCTGCTTGAACATTTTCTGTCCCTGAATGATATAACAAGATATATCAGAACACTAGGAACCACAAGGTCAAATAACAGAGGTGGCAATTTCGATTTAGGTTGTCTTTTTATCTAAAAATTTAGGGAGTTCAAATGGGTCAAAACGGGTTAAATTTATCCAAGGTCCATTTAGATGCATACGTCAACAAGTCATAATTCTTTATTTCAAATGTCTATATTAATATAGCAAACAATGTACTTTTTGTACTTATTATAATTATTAATAGCGCATTCATTATATAAAAATCACTAAAAAAGTAAACGGAGAAAGCTGGCATATTCCAATTCGTTTTAAAATCGACACATTTCAACCAGTACCAGTTTTGGCCCGTTAAAAATTACCTGACCAACCATTGAATTGACATAATATATACCTTTTGTTAACTGAAGGGCATGCAGAGCACATCTTTCAGCTGCAAGCCTCACAGGTGTGCTTCCATCTTTTAAACATTCAGCAAGCACAGGACCGTATACTGTAACATGGACCATTATTGCTGTAGGATTTTCCTGCAATGAAACCTTTTAGTGTTAAACTCATTCTTTAAATAACAAAATATTATTCGAAAAATGATGAAAGTATAAATATATAAATATATATATACTTTGGCAGCTGCTTTAAGTGCAAACAATGCCCTCCTCCTGACTTCACTGGACTCATCCTGCATGGCAGACGCAATGGACACAATAGTGCCCTTGTGTGCATTTGCATTGGAAGGGTCGGCCTGAACTTGATGAAGTAGAAGCCTTCCTAACGCTTTAGTTGACGTTTCACGAACAGGGAACTACATTAAAAGGTTAAAAAATTGTGGTAAATTTACGTCTCATAAAAATGATTAGAGGTGGAAGTTTTAGCCCATTTTCTAATAACCGAATCAAATATCTGTAACGGGTCAACACTTGAAACAAAAAAAAAAGTCATATTTATTACACAAATGTTAAAATCCCCTGAACTAATCAGACTGCTAAAATAAAATAGCTTTATAACCACGCTTCACACTATTGACATTTTCATGTAGACCGACCTAGCCCGAACAAAAAAGAACCACTTATGACCCAAACCTGTTATAAGTGACAGCTCCGTTGGACCCGTTACCCAACCCTACTATTTAACCACCTATAATAAGTACGGAAACGTGACAAAACCTTTTCATCCTTCAAGTTATTTTTGAGGCAGTCAGCAACCACTGTAACTGATGAAGATGCTGATATCATCGTAGGAATATGCCTTAGCATTGATGAGATAGTAAGGAGTGCACCATGCCTAGCAAACCAGCTAGCAGATGAAGCATTGTCTGTAAGTTCCTCAAGTAATTCAAATATTTGATCATCTTCCAAATGCTGCAATTAATTTAAAAGAAAAAAGTTAAAAGGCACTGCAGAAACCAATGAAAATGAAAGACACATAGTAGGAAATTCTGATAAGTATACGACTTTAGAAGATATAGAAAATATATTTACTCATTTAACCTACATAAACTTCAAAACACAAAATCACAAGAGCTAGAGATGACAGTTCCAACCAATTTACTTAATCACGGGTGAATTTGGGTTACACTATTTCTGAAACCACCCCAAGTGTAATTTTAACGCATAAACCTTCTAAATCAGTTTACGTGAAAAAGTAGAATATGAATAACATGATAAAACCTTTGTAATCATCTCTGACACACAACATAAAGTCATAAACATTTAAAAAAAATAATCTGAGTGCACCTGCACATTTTGCCATATATATCCACTATCCAGAGCTTAATAAACATGAATAGGTGATTTTGGTAAGCAATTAAGAAAGAACATAACCTCAGATAGAATGCCCAAAATTCTTGCTGAAGAACCTCGTATCTGGTCATCATCATTGTATATCAACTCCTTCAAATAATCAAAGACACGGGTCTTGACGGGAGCACTAACACTCTTCCCGGCATGCTTGATAACACCTTTTAAGGCTGCCAATATTGCCTCACGGACCCCACCTTCAGATGCCTATTAACATGTAAAATTAACAACGTTAGACCATCCAAAAGCTATCAGCAACACAA
This sequence comes from Ambrosia x helenae, assembly GCA_030844895.1. Lineage (NCBI taxonomy): Eukaryota > Viridiplantae > Streptophyta > Magnoliopsida > Asterales > Asteraceae > Ambrosia > Ambrosia x helenae. The sequence continues at coordinate 26,664 of JAUTDX010002636.1, read as the reverse complement.
GGTCAAAAAAACATGAACATAGACACACGCATAACCTGCAAGTTAGATAGAAGATCGCCAACCAGAGGATCAACCCTAGTACTTAGTGCACTAAGCTTCCCAAGCGCTGAGGCAGCACTTGAACGGACAGTCCTGCATTGGTGTTAATATAGTAAGCCTAACGAGAAGTCGAGAATGGCAATTAAAATGACAAAATCAACAAAAGAGATCATACCTGGTGCTGTCTTGCAAGCATTTGACAAAGGTGGTTTGTAGCTGTGGAAGAAAAGGTTTCAGAGCAATCCCACCCTTCCCTATTATGATGGTCAAAGTTGACAAAATAGCACTTTTCACTTGCCATGGGAATCGATCACCTATAATTCGAATCAATGGCCTGGAATGATCGCAGTAAAACACACGAGTCAAGAAAAGGAAAAGTGCATACATAGGAGAAAAAACTTAGACGAGATGCCTCGTAAATAAATTATTAACTAAAAAGGAAACTAATTATAAGATACAAGACATAATATTTATTTTTAAAAAGAAAACAAAAAAGAGAGTTCCAATTCGTGTTGTATTTTTACAAGACACAGATAAAGTAAAGAAAACAACAAAGAGAAAGTTTCAATTCGTGTTGTATTTTTGTAAGACACAAATAAAGTCTGTTTAAATGCTATAAACTATACATCATTTCATATAGAAATATATTAATAATAATACTTAAAAAGTACAATAATACATTAACTTTGAAACAAGGCACATTACTTACCCTGTAATAGGGATAACAAACTCCTTCAGTGCTTTTTCGCTTGTTACTTCAATTAATTCTCCAAGACCTTGGGCAGCCTGTTCTCTTAGTTCTGCCGACCCACTTATCAGACCCTGAAGGATAACAACCAAGCAAGGATGTATAATTCCAGATTTATTTAAATGATAGATTCACTGGACAAAGCATTTAGTAAAAAACAACAACCGTACCCAGTAACTCCCACAAATAGCAAAGCTACTGGTAGGGTTTTGGGAGGGTGAGATGTAGACAGACCTTACCTCTATCCGTATGGATAGAGAGGTTGCTTCCAAAGAGACCCCCGGCTCAAAACCAAACATCATGCAAACAATCCAAACTAGAGATATAGAAATAGAATCAACCAGTAACAAAATAAAAGGGGACAACATAGTAAAATAGAAACAAATATAACATCACAAAAGCAAGAAATATATATGTGTGTGTGTCTCTGTGTGTGTATACATAGTCCTTAACCTTAATCCTACATCACCACGAACTACTATCTTGGACCATGTCCTCAGAAAGGTGAAACTCTAGCAAATCTTGCCTAATCCGCCCATCCCAAATCACTTTGGGCCTTCCTCTATACAAAGAGTTACCACTACTCTTAAGCATTCACTCAAACAAAGACCAAAGAAGCAAAACTAAACTGAAGTTGGGCCAAATATAGAACACACAAATAGTTAAGGCTGTCATTGTAAAATGCTTCACATGTGCTTGTGCAAACAATAGTTGACTCACCTTGATAAATCACAGGTAATTCAAAGTCATGATGGTCTTCCCTTACATAGATCATAAGTAATACAATGTATTTTTTGTGAAGATTATGGAAGACACTTTTGTTGATCTTGAGAAATGTAATTCACAGTTTATGCATTTTACTTCTCTTACATTTATAAGAAATTTGATGTCTATTGTGCATCGAGAACTGTTATAGTAATAAATGTTTACATCCAACCAAGCTAACACAGAGATAAAGGAGTACCTGAAGAAAGATGGGAAGCAATGGCTGAAGAGCTTTTGGCAGACAAAAACCAGGGATAACAATGGGTCCACCCTGTACATTCATTAACAGATAATTAGTGTTAAAAGTAGAAGTATAGCAAATCATAAATGCGTTAATAAAATGTTAAAAGGGTTGTAAAGCAGAAAAGGGGAGGTAGCTATGTTTATCCCATAAGTATCTTTTAAGAAAAAACCTCCTAAATTATTTTACATAAAGAAAGGATTATTACTAAAATACTATTACTTTTGCAATCATATTTGACACACTAATCACTTAATAAAAGAGCAATATGCCAAGAAAAGTACATAAAGATCCCAAATTTGACAATGTTGGGTAGGAGTAATTTCGCTATTGTCAAAACTCAAAAGGAGTGAAATTTCATTTTTTGACAAATATAAAAGACTTGTAATTTAATTTATGACAAATATAGAAATGAATTCAATATTTGACAAATTAGCGACAAAAAGTTCCCATGCATTATCTAAAAAAAGATTGCTCAGTATAGCTAAATTGTTGTAATCAATTAATCATATTCATAACACAAATCATTTAGAAAAAAATTAGGACAAAAAGCTCTTAAGGGCCCAACCCGACCCAACAATCTCTGCTATATTAAACGTTTCAGCCAAATCAGCTTTGACTTGTTACCCAATCCGCGGAAAAAAAGAACATGCAAGGGCTATAGCAACAAGACAAACATAGTTTCACCTTCTTCTTTCTACGTTCCTTGTCTCTACACGTAGAAACAGCGTCACGGACTAATTTTATATATGATGGGAGATTTTCTTTAGGGACTGAACCAACAACTCTTGAAAGTGCTTCCCAGGCAGCCTGTGATATACATAGTATATTATAAATATACATAAATAAGATTATGACAAGAAATGATAAGTTCAAAAAAACATTACCGATACAGTAGCAGAATCTGAGTCACTCAGTAAGATGATGAGTGTGGACATCATATTTGGTGCTTCATCCACCAGATACAGTTTACTATTTTTGAAGAAATAACCAATTAAATATGCAGAACTGCGCCTAGTTGAAGCCTGCAAGTTGTAACAGCATTGTGAGAAAGAAAATAGACATAACATAGCCCGATCAATGGGCCAGGTTTTGAATAAAAGTTGATCAGATCCGAAATTTAAAAAAACGACCATTTAGGCAAATGAAAAAGTGGTACCTCCATGATCCATTCAGTCATTATCTTTCTCACTTTATAAACGTCTCCACACACCCAATATCCCCCCCCCTCCTCTTCCACTCTTTAACAACCTCTCCCACCCCATAAAAAAGCTTTTCATTATTTTTACCTTTCTTTTCCTATAACACTTTTTATCTTTCTATACAGTTGCATCTAAAGATAAAGACTGTTTATACCTTACTTAGATGTGACCATTAATATTACTAAGTATGTTTAAAACATAACTGATTTCAGTCACAAAATATAAAACTGTATATTTGCATGTACTTATTATGACAATTTTTTTGATTGAGTACAGAAAAGTAGACAAAGAATTCATTCAATGTCATTTATTTAACTTAAAAAATCAAAATTTGCAAAAGATGTCAGTTTTATGCATATTATAAAGGGGGGCAGACAATTTTAGGATACTAATTTGTTCAAAATATTAAAGCTTTTATATTGACCAGTTTTCTAAATCATAAGTAGTTATATGATGACAGATTTTTATACAGCTGAAGGTCGAAAAGGTATAATTCAATACATATCAGGATTAGTTTAACAGCCAGCCAATACCTGATTATCCCCAACTCCTTTAAGAAGCTCTGATATCAAGTATTCAATCCCTTCATCATCAATGACCAACACCACAGTTTCTGCAGCCTTCTTTGCAAGATTTTGGACATCCTATAATGCATATAAAACACGAATTAGAAAAGCGCTATTATAAAAATCACCAGTGGGGTTATAGTATAATATGTTAGTATAAAATTGAAAGATAATATACAAAACATCAACTGCCATGGCAGCATACCACATGATCATCATCTCCCATTGCAGAGAGCAAAGCAGGAAGAACTGTTGACAGATGAGCATTCAAACCAGCACCTGCCACCTCTGCAACAGCTCCTAGAGCATGCGCATTAAATGCACTGGAAAGCATGTTTCCACTAACAATTAGCATCATAAACCGAAGTGTCTAAAGAAATAAATGGATTCAAGGGTGCATACGAGAGTGGGAGGTGAACAAGCTTTGGCAGTATATGAGGCAACACAGCAACAGTCCTGACACTGTATAATGTGATAATTTTAGTATTTCATAAGTGTTTATACAAATAATCAAGATACTATATATATAGCGGCACTGTGTTGTTTCTTAATACCTCAAAATTTGTTTTAGACCATCAAGGGCAGTATCCGCCATGTCATCATCTTCCAAAGCATGGAGAAGAGTTGGGACAATTTCATCAATTGCTTGCATTCCAGCACTCTACAGAAATATAACGGATTTAACAAGTAAGCGAAAGGGCATGTGTTATAACTTAAAAGTTAAGGGTAAAGGAACTACGAAAAGGTCAACTCGAGTTATGTTAAAAAAAGAAAAGCCAACTAATTTTCATAATAATATTTGGAACACGATTTACATAATTACATGTTAAAAAACATGGACAAAAGGGGTTCACCGGTCTACCAGTTTGACCTGTAACCTAACCCGCCTGACCAGCCAGATATATAAAGTAGAGTACCTTATACAGAGTACTAAATGCAGCCCCAGCAGCTTCACGGACCTCAACCATGCTGTAGAAGAAATTAATACAACACATAAATAATCAATCAAAATCATGCAAAAACTATAACTAACAAAAAGACTTAAAAACTAAACGTACCTATCACAAAGAGCTGTACGGATGGTGGGGATAAGCTCATCCATGAAACTTAATAATTGGCTTCTACCAGCACTAGCCATCACTTCACTTAAACCAGTGCAGACACCCTGTAAATAAAAGCAATACACTAGTTAATAAAAATTAACTTTCAAGAAACAGATCACAAGGATAAAAGAGTAAAATACTTGTCTTCTGCTAGAATCAGGGTCCTTCAAGCCTTGAGACAAAATAGGAATAACCATAGGAAGAACTCTCTCCCCAAGCTTCCTAACAAGCTCACCCAATGCTCGTCCAGCAGCCTTTAATAAATAGCAAATAATTCAGCTTCCAAAACGTGTGTATAAATAATCTAAGGCTCAAACCTTAATACACATATAACAAAAACAAAAGACCTGTCGCCTTTCAGAGGATGGTGATGCAAGAGAAATAATGAGTGTATTCATTAAAACTGGCATTATCTCCTTTAACGTTTTAGGTGTATTTGCAACTATAGTCTTCCATACATGTAAGGCAGCCTGCAAAAAGACCACATACAACTACATATTAGACACCCTAAATTTCATATTTGGCCCATTTCCTTATGAGTGGTTGATTTGTTTTTTGTCTGCATCCCGTCAAACGGAAAAAACTAAGAAAAGACGCTTCCTCCATCCCATAATAACAAAAAGATATAATCTTAGGTATGTGCATAATGCAATTTTAGTTAATAGGACAAAGTTACCCTTAACGCATTTAGGATACCAATAACATTTTTAATAAAGATAACTATGCGTAAAATAGAGAATTAGTATATAATAAGAAACTCATTTAAAGTTGAATTATATTGGGAGAAACTAAGATAGTAATGAGTGTGGCAAGAAGTCAAACGTTTGATGACGTGGATTGCGTATGTAGCAAATAAGTCAAAGTATTGATGACATGGACTGCTTATGTGGCAAAGTTTTGATGATGTGGACTGCTTATGTGGCAGTCCACGTCAACAAAAATATTTGGGTTAACTTTCAGTTAGTATAGGATCGCTGAAGGAAAATACATTCAAAGCTGGGACTGTTGGTAAAACATTTCATGAGTTGGGATTAATCCCGGCCAGTAATCCAAAGTTGAAATTATTAAAATCCAATTTTCATTAAAAAAAAAAAGAAACAGTAAAATTTAAACAGGGCTTATGGGCAGATACAACCTGCAAAAGTGTAAAACTTCCTAATAGTATGATTCTTTGTGATCATATTTGAAAAACCATAAGTATTTAAATCATATTTCGACCTTTTAGGTAAATACAACCGGACTTGTTTGGAGTTTGGACCCCTTAATGGAACAGCAAACATGTAAATTTTAAAACAAGTAAAAATAATCGAACAAAAAGTTTTCGTAGTTGGGACTGTTAATGGCCAATAGTCAATAGTTAGGATTATTTATTTCCATTACTCAAAACAAGTAAAAATAATCGAACAAAAAGTTTTCGGCTTTTTTTGGTCACCTGACCTGCCCATTTAGACATGTTACCCAACCCACCCGAACAGTTGATTTGGCCAACTCTATCTGTAGATAATTGCATACCTGGCGAACTGAAAGGCTGACATCTGTGCGGACCATATAAAGTGCAGCCAACACTTCATTACGTTTATCTTTACCAAGTACTTCAATAATTGCTCGTCCTTGTGCTTCAGTACTTGCACCTTCATCATCACTTCCACCCTCAAGTAGTGCTTTTCCGGAAGTACCAGCAACCTTAACAAAACAAACTTTAATTAAACAAACTTATAGGTTACAAAATGATACACAAATATGAGGATAATGTACCTTGAATAAGAGATCACCAAAAGTTCCACAGAACTTTGACGGATTCGCCAATTATCATTAAATATTCCGTCTTCTACAGCTGGAAGAAGTAAAGGCAAAGACCTGGCCAAAGAATGAGAAAAAATAATAAATAAATAAGCAGACTTATAATTGTGTAAAAAGCCTCCAACTTCATGCGAATCAACAAACTTACGTAATAGCATAATGCTCCACAAGTATGTGACCTGCACCAAGTGCAGCCTCACGTACAGATTCATTTTCATCCGCAAGACCTGATTGCAAATGTTAAATGTATTATGAAAAGAACATTAAAACGAAACAAACCTAAAATAGAAACATTTAAAGAAGCACTCACACACAGAGAAAGACCGAACAAAAGATTAAAAGTGGCAAGCTTGACCAACTTAGGAATGGGTCAATTATGATGTTCTTTATCTCAAAATGTCAAAAGAGGGGGGGGGGGGGGGGGGGGGGGGGGGGGGGAATAGCTGAGAGGAACACGACCAAATTTCACTTATTAACATTGTTCTAAAAAAACATTGTTTTCGTCATCATATTTTACCAAAGGATTAAACATGTCATAAAGTGTTTGCGGGACAACCAAACCCTACCTGTTTTGATCAGAACAAAAGAATGACCCATTTCAACCAAAAAACATTTTGACCCGTCACTCAATCCAACCAAACCGTCCAAAGATGATCAGTTGTCTCCTCAAATAAAAATAAACCGAAGTGAGTTGTCTCTTAAATTGATACTTACCATCTAAGATGGATGGTAGCACTTGCTGCAAGTAGTTTTGGAACTGTACACCTAATGATCTTGGCAGATACTACAAGAAAAATAACTACATGAGTACCCAGCTAGCAAACATACAGCTAACGTACAAAATTGAATGAAACTGGCAATTTAAAGAAACTGACTCACCTTAAAAAGTGTCAAATAACCATCACGTACAGGTGCCTTTGGATGAGAGCAATTACGTATGATGTCAGGAAGAAGGTTCTCAAAATACTCTGTTCCAAGAGCAGCCACAACCTAGAAAACAAATTAGTATTGGTCCAGATAGTTAGATCCCTATTACTGGACTAAAATCTGTAAGTGAAATCGAAACTTGTACTCATCTTAGTAGTTACCCATGTAAGGTGAGAATACTACACAGAAATATATACACCACATAAAGAGTTACGCATTTGATGTATTGTTGGTGCAAAGAGGCCGTTTATAACGTAAATGGGGCAAAACCACCACCACTATTAGTCTATTACGTACTAACTACAACAGACTTATTTAATAAATACAACACTAATAATAACAATAACAACAACAATATAAAATCCTAATAAATAGCTACTGACCTCACTCAACCCTTGAGCAGCACCAGAGCGTTCAACATTACTACCGTCAGACTTGAGTGTATCTAGCAACCATGGAACAAGATCTGGGAAATTCTCTTCACCCATTCCTCTTATTAGAGATCCAACAGCTCTGGCTGCTACAGACCGAACTTCAGGAATTGGATCCACTAACACCTGTTATAAGTTATGTGTTGAACAACAATAACAATTGTACGTTACTAAGTTATTATCAGTATATCCTAGCATAGCACTGTATAATGATGTGGTGCAAAGAGGTGCACAAGATCCAAGAAAAAGAATCCCAGTCCTGAACGAGTTGCTTACGCACGGTCCCTTACTTCAGATAAGAGCATTACTTAAATAGTTAACTAGTCAATATTAAAAACTATGTTTCAGAAATATGGTTACAAAAAAGGTTTTAGATTAAAACAAGGTACTTAAAACTTGAATATAGAACTTTCTAACAATTTGACTTTGAGACGATTAAAAATATAACTTCCCTAAAGAGACTCAAGTTAGTTTTTATAAATATACAAATTAACTCGCAAAAAAAACAAATAAATAAATCACACTGGAGCGTACAAAAGATCCTAAACTGCATCTATATTATATGAACGAAGGCTCAAAAGATCGGACCTTTAGCACTGGGCTTTAAAGACTAACTGGGTTTTGCAAGAAAAGCACTTTGGACCACACCTAACAGGGCTTTTTAGGGCCAGTATGTAAAACATAATGCACTACAGTATACTTAAAAAACATTTTTTGGTAATGGGCATAAAAGACAAGGCCTTTAGGTCTTAAGTCTCGAGCCTAGGTAGGTTTAGCTCAAAGAAGGATACTGAACATGCATGCGAAGTTTAGACTCAATCAACCCAAATGAACTAGGTCCAGAACCAAGACTCATCGACTCAATCCCAGGATCGGTTGAGAATATAGTTGCAACATGAAAAAAAATCATTTTTCTGCATCTGTGTGTGCGTATTAAGTATACCTTTTTAATTTCAGGTAGAAGCAATCCAATATAAGGAAGCATATCATTTGGGTCAGTGACTAACGAACACATATTCCCAGCTATTTGTGCAGCCTTCTTTTTTGTTTCTGCACTTCTTTCTCTCAATCCACGATGAACAATTGGTACCAAAAGAGCAAGTGAAGGAGCATCAATTGAATTAATGAAAGTTGTCTACAAAACATCAATAAACACCCAACAATATTAGGAAAAAAAAAAAAAATAATAATAATAATAATAATAATAATAGTTTAAAACAAAAAAGAAAAAACAGAGGAGTTTACCTGAAGAAGAATATCAAGGGAATACTTTGTGTGGTCATTAGGGTCTGTAAGACCCAATAAAAGAGTTGGGACAAGGGAGGCGATTTCAGGATTCTTTATCACACTGCCAACCTATATATATATCATAAAAAACAAGTTACATACACTCACAAGAATTTAAAAACTAAAAAAAACAAACAGTAGAATGTAATAATATGGTGAGAGACCTGCTGGAGTGCTGTCTGCCCAGCAGCTTGTACTTTTGGATGAGTATCAGTTAGCACCTGGAATCAAACAGATATTTATTTAGACATCTGACCATATATAATGAATGCTAAAGGTGGCATGCTCGACCTATTTACTTATGAATAGCTTCAATCAGGTAACATTTTATAATAACTATTAAGTTTAAATAACAGGCCAACAGGGTTGGAACTTGGAAGGCATACAAAGTGTATCTTTAATGCATAAAACCTCAGATATCAGTTTATTGAAATTTTAAATATGACTGAAATAAATTAGTCCATAAAAAGATTAAAAACTTCGAACAATTCTAATAGTATAACTTTTTACTGAGATACCCGTTTTGACCCATTATCCGTCCAACCTGCCAATTATCCAACCTACACTATTGATGCAAGTCAAAACTCAGATAGATTATGTTTCTGTCCAAAATACCTCGGTCAATTTTGGCACAATCCTAGGTAGACATTGAGAAAGTTGTTGTGGAGCACAATATGCCATTGATCCAAGAAGTTGAACACTACTCTGCTTTGTCCTCCAAGCTTTATCTTCAAGACCCTGAAAAATAATGCATAATAAGAAACTCAAATGGTCATACAGAGTAATGCGTCGCAAATATGATGCATCATTATTCCTTAATTGAAGAAAAAAGGAGAAGCTTCATCTTCAACACCCAAAAATATCATGCAGACATAAAGCAAAATAAAAAGGAAAATAAGGACCTTTAGAAGTGATGGAAGAACAAGTTTAACCCCCTGAGCAGTGAGTTGCGACATCATAGCACGAGCAGCACCTTCAGCAGCTTCTCGAACAGCAATCACTGGATCAGAGAATGAAACCAAAAGCAATGGCAGCAAATATATTACATACCTGTAAAATGAAGAGAAAAAAATTACACAAAGAATGATTTATCTAACTGGCCTTATAAAAAATTAAAATCTCCGGCACACTTACGGTTCGAACAATTTCCCAAGCTTCTCACAAAGGCATTCAAAAGCCAACAAAGATCCTTCGCGACATTTAGCAGAATTCCTAAAAATTCAGGATTAAAGCACTCATCAAAACTATGTGTTACTGCATGTGTTGTAAAACTAGAAAGGTGAAAGATAGATGGTATAAAAAATCAGCCAACAAGATTTAAAGTATTTACACCGTATATCCATAATAATGTAAGTGGAGGCTACCCAAGTATTCGGCCGTTCTCATTAGAGCCACCCATATGTTGGAACTACTTTTGATTGAAAAAGGAACCCTTTTCAGATGAGGTTGGAATTTAGAACAAGTCAAACAAGATACAAACTTGGTTTCAAAAAGCATGAGACGCTTTAAAACAGTTAGGTTCCAACAGCCGAAACACTGATATAGACTATTTATAGATGATTAGATGCATGCAAAAAAAAACCTAACCAGGTACAAGTGAAAAAATATATTATAACTAAATGAAGAAAAAAACTCTAGGTGCAAGTACTGAAACTTTACAACTATAAAATCCTAACTCTAAAATTAGCTAGGTGCAAGTTGTCTATGCAGGGACTTAAAAAACTTTTAAAATCCTAGTTAGAAAAAATAATCAGAAAATTAAACAAGTTAAAAAAAGTGACTAAAAAATAAAAAACAGGCCATCTCATTTGAATTTAGTTAGGTTTTTATAAAAGGTTACTTGGGCTGAGTTTTTATGTAAGGGCCCCAAGGGCTATGCTTTTACAAGAAAAAACCGGTCTTTCAAACAAAATTAGGCGTGATTGCTTTCTTCCTCATTTACGCTGCTGCTTCTTCCTCCCACTGAGTTTAAGTCATTTTTCTCCATGGTTATATTAGGTTTGTGTGATATAAGGACCGATATACATGAAGCCCCACCTTTAATTTTACCGCTTCAGGCATGGTGAAGCGCTAGGGCTGCCTCGAACGTCTCAGGCACGCTTTGTAATGAAAAGGTTGAATACTTTGGTTGTCTCCACATAATAGACTATTATTTTATGACAGTTACTTGTATTATTTTCATTACTTTTTTTAGCAGTAAGAACAAACCTATTTGCAAGTCCTTCCCGAAGCACTGTGGCGACCCCATATTTTTTCAAACTAGAAATTCCAAACCCTTTAAGAACACCAGCAAGTCCAAAAGCTGCTCCACGACGTTCCCCATATTTCTCGCTCTTCATCAGCTGATCTAATAGCCTAGTAATAAGTGACATTGCATCTTCCTAATGGCAAATAATAACCAGTAAGTGAAGATACAAGTGAAATAATATATGTTCCTATTTCAACAATTATTGGTATGGTACATAAATTGTTGATACAAAAATAAACTACATACTTGTTTTGATTTCATTAAAGGAGAGAGGCAGCTTGAAACTGCCCTCTGAACAGCTTCAGATGGAGTGTTTAGCACCTCCAGTAACTTCTCAACAACAGCATGGACTTTAGGATCATCCTGTTTTACAAGAAAGGTTATACTAGAGAAACAAAAGAGAAAGCAGAAAAGAAACTTTAAAATTTTCTTTTAAGAGATGGCTGATGAAACGATATTTAACCTGGGATAGATGTTTTGCTAAAGCTCCAGTAAATATGACCACGCCTTCACGTACCAGATCATATTTTTCTTCATCCGATGCCTAAAATGTTAAGACAATAATCGATATCTGTGAATACATCTAACTAGCAGTCTGGTACTTTTTAAAAGATGTATTTGGAAGTAAATATAACTCTTTTAATTAATAAGATGAGAAATATAAAATTTAAATTGAACGCCGACCTTTCTGTTTAAGTAGTTTTCAAATATAGGAAACAACAATGAGACATTATCCTTTCCATGTTTGTCAATAATCATGATTCCGGCATTGATCATTCTTCCTCGAACATCAGCGTTGGTATCAGCCTGTAGTTGACATCATAAAAATAAATTCAAATCGATGAATGCACTAAATTAAGTAATTCTAGTTTTTGCTTTTTATACTGCCAAATATTACCAAAAGAATTTCAAGGCATGTACATTCATACCCAACATGCCACATAGGTTCAGTGGCAACTTCAAATGTATGAGGTTTGTCCACAAAATTTCTTTTTTGAATAAGTCTGTTTAGCATTTTGCCATTTACAAGGTAAGCAAATATATTCCCTTTAAGAATGGTAACATTTACGTCCAATAAACCTTAAATAAAAAGTAGAGCTTTTAATTAATTATAAAAGAAGTGATATAAACCACGAGAGTAAAATCATGTCACTTGAATAAAAATAAGCATCTAGTCAAGACTAGTTAATGAAATTGATAAAGATATATGAAAACTAGGACCTACAAGTGGCCATAAATTTGCTTGATTTTACAATAAAAATGGCAAAATGGGTGGATCTGGCAGGTGGGGTAGCGATGAAAAACTAATAAATTGGTACATTTCTACTTGGCTTTCTGGCTAAAAACTTGAGTAATTTACAAGACTTGGTGTCAAATATTATTGGAAAACCTGTATTGTTTCAATAATCAATACTAATCTAATTTTCGGTGCACAATGATCACTTTGGACTACTTTTGATCTGCTTCCTTTTTATCTACTTTTAATTTACTTTATTGGGGTGGTTTCATCCATGTCCTTGCAAAACTAGAACCTACATACATGTCTTGAACATGATTTAAAGCGTTTTATGTTATACACTAAATAAGGGTAAGGGTGTTCAGGACATGCATGTAATTGTCAAGCTATTATAAAGACACGAAATTGTGCCTTTTCTATTTGACATCCACTTATATTTGATGACAGGTCCAGTTTAATTACGGTAACATTTTAATTAGACCTTGAGAATCATTACAGGAGTGGGTTTGATAAATTATGGAGTAGGAACAAGAACATAAATGGATTTCTAACCCTGACCCTTTAGGTGGGTATGGAGCAACCAATTATATGGGTGTCAATCTCGTTCCTTCAAACCCTTAATCATATAAAACAAACATACTAAAAGACAATCAAACCAATACCCACAAACCAAACAATCCCTAAGCCTTCAAAAAACAAATATTTTACCAGCGCACGGGAGATCAAGAATGTCATAACAGCTGGAAGGTCTTTGGTTCTAAGTACATCAGCGGCAGCATGTAATGCCAATGCAGTACCTTGTCTGCCTATCCAACCAGAGTCAATGTTTCCCTCACCAATACCACCATCACGATAAAGAGAGAATAAAGTTGCTAAAGATTCCTGAAATATACATTAATCTGTAAGATAGCAATTCTAAGATGTTTAAAAAGATTCAAATCCTCCAATATGAATATTTAAGGTAGCAAAACGGGTCGATTGAGTAATAAACCAAAACAGGTTCAAGTGAAACCGGGAAAATGTGATATGGGTTAAAATGTTAAATCATACCAACTTGATTTGTCTAGAAACAGCTTTTGTCCTTTAATAAAGTCTACAATTTCAATAATAATATAACCTTCTGAATAAAATGATTTGCAATTTTAGTAAATGGCATTTTGATATGTTTTAAAAGTCCAAAGACTTGACGATTAAAACTCCAAGAACTTGATCACTAAAAAATAAACTCAAGCACTAAAGGGCAACTTCAGTAAAAGCTTATATGGTTTTTTCAACGACTGCCCTAAAATAATTGCAATAATAACATAACTTTCTGAAATAAAAAGATTTGCAATTTTAGGAAATATCCTTTTAATATGTTTCAAAAGTCGAAGGATTTGTCCATTAAAATTCCAAGGATTTGATCACTAGAAAATAAACTCAAGTACAAACGAGTAAATTCAGTAAAAATCTATATGGTTTTCTCAACGATTGCCCTATAATGATTTAATAAAATTTCTATACATTAAAAATATACTTCAAGAGCTTTTTCACACATTCAACTCATACCTGTTTCCAAGTGAGCAAGTGTTTTTATTTAGCCCATAACAGATAAAACCCTAATCAACCCATTCATAAGTGCCAACTCTAAAAAATTGAAATCACCTGTAATGTATCTGGGTACTCATCTAATGCAGCAGCTAGTGCATCAGCCGCAGCTATTCGAATATTATAATTAATATGTGAAAGTGCTCTGAAGAGTCCAGAATAATCGGTCCCAAATTCATGATCATAACGGTCCCACACATCCTCTGCCACCTCAGCCACTGACTGGAATATCCAATAAGCATTACAGTGCAACAATGGTCAGTAGGTCTTAATATAGTGAGGTAGAACAATGATTATGGCATCATTTGGCCAAACTGGACTGGAGTCTATCAAAGACAAGAATTAGTAGACAAAAACTAGATATCACCCCCCAGTTATTAAGTTACTAATAGAAAAATACACACCTTGTATGAATCAATTACCAAAAACCGCCCAATTACCTCCTGTACTATTGTTAGTTAACATTTCCCATTTTGTGATAAATATTATATATGGGAGGGTTATCTTGAGATCGCTAAATATCGTGAGAACCGTGAGAACAAATAAAAAATAATCAAATCAATTTTTTTAATACAAACCTCATTATAATTGAAATACAACGTTAAAAAAAGAATTTCTTTCCAAATAATTCATCTTTTCTTGCAAAAACACTCTAAATTTAACTTTTTAAACATGTGTAAATGAAACAATTTACACATGTATAAACAGTAAATTTACATGTGTAAAAACAATTTATTTTTGTATACTTTTAAATGTTTACGCGTAAATTGTGTTTTTGAGATTGTATTTTAGTAATAAAGATAAGTGTAAAAAGACATTTTGAATTTGAACGGCTTTAGATGGCGTTCTCGCGGTTCACACGAAATATATGTGTTCTCAAATTAACCTTCCCCTATTAAAGTATGCATATAAATACATGTACAAAAAGACAAAAAAATATTTCATCAAACAAATTACAACATTCAAATATCATCTTCAATATTTCATTAAACAAATTTCAAAATTTGTATCTATAACTTAACGATTAATTGAACATTTAATTGTATGATACCTTTTCCGGATCATGTAGGGCTATCCAAATGCTGGTGGCAATATCTACATCCTCAGGAACAGAACGGGTGGATATAGCTGGAATGCATTTTACCGCATTTAAGCAAGCTAACCTCACATGAACCTCTTTGGCATAAACACCAGATAAAGCCTGAATGTAGAATTTCAAGGAAAGTTAAATATGATACACTGTAATAATTAATATTAAAGCTAATATTATAATACAACATACAGGTGCCACTTCTTCTGGCGACAAACCAAGGCACAACTCATTTAATGCTGGAGTAACAGATCCATGATAAGAAGGAATGGCACCAAGCACATGATATAAAACCTGTCAAAAAGCATAGAATATACTTGTCAAACACAAAATAAATAAATAAAACAATTACTGTGTAGATAAATGTAATGCATTAGAAACTTAACTGAAAGCATTTGAAGTCTAGGCAGGGGTAATACTGGATCCATATGTAGGAAAAGTACACGAAGTACTTCATCATGAAGCTGCGTCTTCTTAGGAGATGATAGTATTCTCTCCAGTATCTTTTGAAAATAATGCAAAAAGTAAAGAAGAGTATTAAAAAAACATGAAGATGGCAGTTTGGATGGGGTGGGTAACAGGTCAAAACAAGCTAAGCTGGGTTGGTTGACCCACAACACAGTTTTGTACATTTTTCATAAGTTATAAAAATTAAATGATGTGTTAGTTATGAATAAACGCCGCTATAGTAACAACAATAAGCTAAATCTTCAAATAAAATAATTTAGGAGGTATATACATAAAACAAAACAAAACTTTTGGCAAATTTCGATCCAATTGACCCGTTCTCATTTTCACATCTAGAAATTATCAAGCTACCCTTAGATCTTAATATCTCATATTCTATGCTCTATTTCATGTAGCAATTAGTGAAATGCCCATGGACATTATATATGCATGTTTTAGGCCTTTTAGCCAAACTTTTGCATTAGAAAGACAAACTAGAAATCAATAAACGATAGTTTGGCCATGGAATTATGTTTTGTCTAAATAATACATTACACAACTTCTACACATAATTAACAAAAAATAAGGATTCAGATATATCTTTTATTAAAAAAGTTTACAAAACCAACCCAAATTGATGCATTCATAGTCATAGGTCAAAACTGCCATCTCTACAGAGTGTCAGAGACACATGACATAGTAAAGGTAACATCATATGAACAGTTAGAAAAATTTACCGGAAAAACAAAACTAAAAGAATCCACCGGAAGCGGGCCAGATTTGCATGACACAGATAAGGCATGCATTACTCTTTCAAAAAGACTTAATGATGGACGGCTATGATCGCCCTCACTAAGAGAGGAAAGTTGGTCCCACGAAACGTGAGCTTCAGTAGTTGCAATTAGCCTTAAAGCAGTAGCAATGTCTAACCCCCAATTACACAATGGAGGTGCAGTACATTTTGATAGCTTCACCATTGTTTCATATGCCACCTCACTAACAATTGCTGATTTCAGCAACGGGTTGACAAATTTGACCTGAGTTATGATCATGCATAGAACAAAATTAAGAAGCATAAATGGAAAAGCAGCCATAAAACAAGTGAGGAGACTTCAAGCATCTTTTATACACTATGGATGAACTTTGCTTGTTTGACATTTTAGCTAATCATCTGACTAGTTAAAGCATCTCTAATGTATGCACCAAACATGTATACCGTTTTGGTGTTAAAAGAGCATATTTTTGGAAAATGCTTACTCCAAATTTTTAACAACTCCAATTCCCCAAATGTATGCAAAAAGATTTTACACCAAACTTTAGATCATTTTCTTACACTAAATAAAATTGGAGTTACACATTGGACGTGTTTCAACAATATTAATTTTACACAAATCATTTTATTCCAATCTTGTACTGCTTAATTCTTTCAAAATAACTGTTTAACCAATTTATTAGTAACATATATATAGATAATAGATAAATAAAGTTAAAAATTAAAATCAAGATGGTACTCTAGTAAAGGTCTCAACGAAAAAGCTTTAATAATATAACTTTTATACTTCTATTGTTGCATATTTAGTGGATGTGAATTATGAAAATTTGGTCAGATAATAGTGTTGCTGAAAATGTGTGGATTAGTAATATTGCTTCAAAGTATACACCATTTGGTGTTTTGGTGCACACAATTGAAATTCTATAACCAAATCAACCTGTTTACCCATACATGGGTCCACATTACCACATGTCATATATTATGAAATATAAAAACTAACCAGGGAGGGTAATTCACTGTGCGTGAAAACAGGATTAGTTATAGCCATCTCCCCTAATGCTTTCAGCAACAAAGAAAGATTTTTCTGTATATTCATGACCTTCTCCCGTACATTAGCTTCTTCTCGAAGCTGAATCTCGCGGGCCTCCTCCTTTGATGTCTTTTGTTTGTCTAAAATTACCAGGAAAAAAAGCAAATATTACACATGTGGCTCATGTCATCTTTTAAAATGGGCTGAAACAAGCAGTGTACGAGTTGAAATAGAAATAGTTGAAAATGTCAGGTTGCTGTGATAATAAACATATCCGTTTTTAAATCTTTTAATAATAAATTATCGCGTGATAGTATTACAACAAAAGATGTTATTATGACACTAACAATCCATATCTTTGTATACGCTAAAAGATAAATTTGCCAGTAATAAATTATCGTGATAGTATTACAACATATTATTAATACACTAATAATCTATATCTTTGTATACCCTTGCTTGCTACCTTTATTTTTATGACCCATTTGAGATAAAACACAGCCGAAATCAAAATGTTACCTTGATTTGTGAATGAAAGGTTTAAATAAATAAATAAACCTTACCAGGCTTTTTTGTTAATTTCCCTGTATCCTTCTTTCCTAGACTTGCACGCTCTTTACCACCAGTGTCTCGCCTTCCAGAAGAAACCGAATTGCCATTTTCCTGTAAAAAAATGTTAATGTTACTAAAAAAAATTATATCAGAAACAACTGATAGATATTAAATATGTGATCATATACCATGCTGTCGTTGTCATAAGCCTTGAAACGGCCTTTGGCCTGTTTCATGTTATTAGAAGCTACAGACTCCGCTATATAAACTCCTTGCTCTGTGGATAGCATCCCTTCAGGGGTACGGAAAATCTGCCAGAAATCATAAGTATACTCGAATTGTGTAGGTAAAAAAATAAGAATCTCATCACAATACACGAATATAAAAAATAAATAAGTTGTATATTTACACAAGTATTAAGTGTATTATGTATATACATCATGCTCACCTGAATATCATTGCCTGATAGCAAATCGTGTGCACCCCAATCAGGAGAACTTTTCAAATGCTGCAGAAGTTCAAATGTCAAAAGACGTAACCCAGATGTTTATTAATACTTTTTTATAAATAAAAATTTGTAGTTAACCTTATCAAATTCCAAGTAGGTTTCTGCTGGTGTTATAGTCATTAAAGATGACAAAGCATTTATAGCAGCCTCTTGTTCCAGATGACTAGTACTCATCAACCCCATTGGTCCAAGCAAACTCTATAATAAAAATAAAAACATATATAAAATGTAAGAGAAGTGATCTTAATCTCTAATGTATAATCAATCATAAATGTAGAGTAAACATGACACCAACACTCTGTAATATAGACATATATCACTTAAAAGGTGCTAATTCGCTTTCAGTTTCCGTCGATTATAATTGACGACGCATCAATTGATAATTTGATATAAGGGATATAAATACCATCTCTATAATTACCCGCGTTGTTATCAAGTAAATATAATTACCCACTCTACAACTTTTAGTTAACACTTCACATTACACTTAATTTCGTATTTTCTATGTATTATGGGTATTTTAACCAAAAAGTTAATATGTTTTATAACAAATCCCATTGTTTGAAAGTTTTTTTATTATTTTTATACCCTTTAAAATGATTTAAAAGAAAACATTTTAATAAACAGATGACAAAACAAATCATTACTAACATATACAATTATCATATACATACATTTATATTTTCAACTGCCACAATGCGAGTTATAATTAGGCTGCCAGTGTGACTCAGGTCAATAAACTAGTAATATCACAAGAGTAATGTGATCCTTTAAATTGTATAGATCAGACGTCATAATGTATTCGTTTGTACAACCAAATTTAAGTTGCCTATATATATTAGTGTATTAGACTAACGATAAACCTATAACAGAGGGATATAATAACACCATAAGAAGTTTCCACGACCAAAGAAGCTACGATTACCTGACACATGTTACTGACATCAGTCATTACATGTCCAATGACATCAAAACCAAGAGCTCGCAAACACTTTTGCAGTCTCTGAGAAAACAAAATAGTAAATGGTTAGTTAGTAATCTAGAGTAAACAGATCATTTCTGCCGCCAAAACAAATACAAAAGTGCACCGAATAGAAAAACTTAAGATGTGTATTATTATTATTAAATAAATAATAGACAACTAGTTGACTCACCTTCCAAACGGCATCTTTCTTTGCGGTGCCAACTAAACATGGATGATGTGAGCAGAATATAAGACGTATGCAGGAACTAGGTCCAGCAGCCAAAACACCAGATGAAATTACCAACAAAGCCTTCACTAAAACCTCTACAGATGGAACAAAAGCTCCTGGAGTGTCCAGTGAATTTTCCGTCTCACTACAAATTATATAGTAAATAAATCAATGAGATTAAAATACGACCTATTTGATCTCAAATAAAAACGCGTCAAAAAAAGGTAATGAAATCGTACCTTGACTTTGCTAAAACTTTTTCTCCAACGACCGTGAGGTACTCTGAATATTCAATTAGAAGAATTTCAAATAATCTTGGAGCAGCAGATAAAATTTTCTTGGTACAACTGTAAGCTGCTTTGCGTATATCCCAACTTGTATGGCACAGAAATACAAGGATAAGCTGCAGTAAATAAAAATAAGTATATATGCATGCATATCAGGATTATCAGCGGATGAAATTGATATATAGAAAAAAACGAGACTTATGATGAAGTTTCATAGCACTTCACCTGCATGAGTGATTTCACATGAAGAGACTCAAAAACCTGTAGAATAGGTAACAAAGTTACAAACTTACAATGAATCGGGGATCATGTGAATCAACAGAAAAGGATAATAATAATAATAATAATAATAATAATAATAATAATAATAATTACTATTATTATTATTAATATAAAATAAAAAAAGTCAATTATGGTCAACAGGACCAAAGTTTTAAATATACAAAAACCTGTGAGGATGATCCACAAACAGCGACTCAAGTAAATCAATACATGTTTCACAGTCCTCCACTGATAATTTAGAAGCCTGCATGCACTCACATTAAAAAAAATAACATATCATATAACGATTCCTGAAGCAGATTGGAGTCATAAATGTGTCGACAGAATTAACCCTTTTAATAAATGAGTTGGCACGGACTGACCCGACCAACCCATTTCCAAAACGGGAACCCGCTTAAGAGTAGAATTAGAAACACTATAGATTATAAAATCAACCGTCAGCCTGTTAAAAAGGTTAAAAAACACGTTGACTTGAAAAACGGTTTACACCCCATTGGACTCACTTAGATCATCAGGTTACATGGGTCATGTTTGGTTCTACACGGATTACACATGTTGGGTTAGGGTTCAAATTTCAAACTTAAGACACGGTTATGTAAACGGGTTGGGTTATAAGAACCCACCAACCAGAATACCAACATGACCTACGAATATAGATAACTAAAAAAATGGAACAGAAGAACTAAATAATAAAGCTACCGTAGCTACAGGAACAACTGAAGGTTCATTCTGCGAAATCAGTGACCAGATCTTTCCTTTGACACGTTTTCATCTTCAGCATAAAATAATAAAAATTAATACTTTAAACAGAAAAGGGTAACAATAAACACAAACATTAAAAAGGAAACTAAAAGGTAAACATCCGATCACCTGCTCTAATATCAGCAGCTGCAATTTTGACCACAATAAGTAATGAATAAATGCCATCCAACCGTTGTGCAGCTTTTGTAAAACCAGTTTTTACTAACTGGATAAGAGGCATGAGCAATGAAGATATCTGAAGACGACAACACATATCACAAAAAGTTTGTCACTTGAAGACAGTTGTGTAAAAATCAAATTAAGGTATAACACGTGGAGCCAACCCCTGTTTTCAACTTTTTTCTTTAAAGTTATATCGTCTCATTTATACCAAATTTGGCCAAACACATGTCTAATGTAAAAAAAATGCCTTAAAAAATTTAAGAACCAAAGATGCCTCTCTATAAATCCATCAAAAACCACAATTTGCTGTTAAAAAAACTATGATTTTTTTTGTCATTTTACAACATTTAACATAACTTGGTATAAATTAGACATGATACATAGTTGGGTGACCTATAAAGTAGTTTCAATATATGGGTACCCTTGATGCAAAAAGTTAGATGCTTATTATCCCTGATAAAAAACAAAACTTGGTATTAAGTTAGTTCTCTCACTGGTAAAAACTGCATCAGCATTTTTGCATATGTTTCTAAGAGATCGAAGATGGCCTCTTCTTAGCGATTCCTTCTCCTTGAGTCCTGAAGAATAAAATGATACAAGTTCTGGCCCAATGGCATCTGTAGATCTTGCTACCCATGAAGCTAGAGCACTTAAACATGCAAGTTTTACTTCTTCATTACCTGAAAGTCACAAATTCATCCCCGCGCCAATTATGCATATGTTGGAAAGGTGGCCATTTTGACCTATGTACTTATGAATGGGTCAATTTCAGTTGTGTTTTATCTCAAACCGGGTTAACGAGGCAGATCAAAATATGTAAGTGAGAGGGTAACAGATCAAACGTGTTTAAAGTCACCACAAGTCTCTCTCTCTCTCTCTCTATATATATATATACACACACATATAATGCATTAATTATATAATAGGGAAAATTTCATAAAAGCAAGAAGATACTTTAGGCCTTAGGCCTTTTAGGAATCATTATTTTTTACAGTCTGTTTTGGTAATTACATGTCTTTTGAACAGCCCTAAATGATAATTTCCTAAATCCTAACTAGTCATTACCTGTATTTTACATGCATTATCTAGATGTAATTACCAAAATAGCCCATCAAAAAATTGAAGCGAAAAGATAACCTGTCAAAAGCTTGTAATAATAAAAACACATTGAGAAAACTACAATAGCCAAAAAGACCAATGCCTGACGAACATTGATATCATATGACATCTGCTAGATAAAAAAAACGGAAAGTAGACAAAAGAAAAAAAATGACCCCTTTTTACACACAACTTGTCCTATAGAAAAAAAGGGTATATACCGAAATACAACCCTAAAACCGTGTTATTCAAAGATATAGGTATATATTGCAATAAATATGCTTTATAACCATAATTAACGCATTAATTATTTAAACAAAAAACTAGAAATAAACATAACTGCCAGGCCAG
This sequence comes from Ambrosia x helenae, assembly GCA_030844895.1. Classification (NCBI taxonomy): domain Eukaryota; kingdom Viridiplantae; phylum Streptophyta; class Magnoliopsida; order Asterales; family Asteraceae; genus Ambrosia; species Ambrosia x helenae. The sequence goes on along the minus strand of JAUTDX010002636.1, from coordinate 3,949 downwards.
TGTTGATACATCAGAAAAATAACCTGTTTAAACTCAAAATAAAAACAGGATGAAAAGGTTTATAATACACAAAGCGGGCCTGAAGACAAAAATAAAATTGTGAATAAAATCTTATTTTTCCTATTTAAAGCAACAGTAGCCAAAAAAATTGTTTGTGGGTCAACCCTTTGCCCAGCCTGTTTTGACCCGTAATAATTAGGGCCTGTTTTGACCTGTAATAGTTAGGGCATGGTTTGACCCATTGTAGTTATGTCGCCTGTTTTGATCCATGATAGTTATGACCTGTTCCAACCCGTATCAAAATGACCCACTACTGATCCTAAAAAACTAATAACAAAAGTCAAAGTTTACACTCACCATCATCTTTGTAGATGGTCAAAAGAAGACCACATACTGTAACAGAAAGGCTACTAAGATATTTCCCTTCAGGACATCGAGACAAATCCTGCAATGCATTTATCATGCCAACTCTTTGGTATGGAAAAGCTAGTCTTCCTTCAGAACCACCAATTACAGCTTTAACCACATTGACCATTGACTCAATAGCATCGGGATTACTTGACTTTGAACTTAAACATTTGACAATATCCAGTGCAGCGATTCTTCTTGATTCGTCAACATGGCGGGCCTGTGATAATACAACCGATAAAATCTCGCCACCATACTTACTCAGATCCAAGTTAACATGTCTCAGAAGGACCCCAATGGATTCTAAAACAAGCTCAGGATTCCTCTTAAGCATTTTTACAGATGAAGGAATAATGATATTCTTGAAATCTTCATGTGACAAATGAAGATATAATGAACGAAAAGCTTCACTTAGGGTTTTGGTTGGTTTATCCTTAGCGTTGAGAACCGATTGAACGTACATATCGAGGTAGACAGGCTGTATAATGCAGTAAAAGAAAAGTGAGAAATTGCAGTTAGATATGCATATGAACATGGGATTGTGATAAGATAAATAAAAAAACTTTGCTTAGGGGTGTGATTATATAAAGCATCAAGCAAAAAAAAATTTTTAATACCTCGTGCGCTTTTGAGTTTTGACTACTATGATTTAAATAATATATGGTTTTATATAATAATTGGCACACAAAAAACAAAAATTAACAAAAATGGTGTTTGAGCAGCCTGTAACAAATAGTACCTGTTTTACCCATTACCCACCCGGCCGACCCTCCTGTTTTTCACCTTTACAGCCATCTTTTGGATAGAAGTGTTTCGGGTCAACCCAACTCACTTCAACCAATACCAAGAAAAATGTCGATTTATAACCCAATCCACCAGACTAGGGGTGTAAACGAGCCGAGCCCGATCTTGATTGGGCTCGAGCTCGCTCGCCATGCTTTTATGAAGCTCGAGCTCGGCTTGGTTCGAGCCTAATACATTGAGCTTGAGCTCAGCTCGAAAGCAACACCCAAGAGCTCGAGCTCGGCTTGGCTCGGAATAATTTTGGAACAATTTCAAATGAGCTAAAAGCTTGGCTCAAGCTCGCTTCAATAGCTTAAACGAGCCAAAGCTCGACTAGAGCTCGGCATACCTACAAATATATAATCTAAAATTTGTTTGGGCTCGTTTAGGCTTGCGAGCCTAAACATCTTTGTATAAAAAGCTCGAGCTCGTTAAGGCTTGACTCGTTCGAGCTTTTTACCGATCCGATCCCGAGTAGCTCTTGAGCCGTTGCGCATCATTTACACCCCTACACCAGACTGTCAACTTTGCCACCCCTACTCTTTTGATATCAGCAGCAACAACCTTACCTTCCATTGTTCAAATAGTGCTGCCTTTGAACTTGAAAAATCCAACATTACACATAGCATTTCTGGACAACTTTTATACGAGATTTTTTCCATCTTTTAATTCCTCCATGTACAAACCAAAAATGCTGGTGACTAAAACATTGAAGAAAATGAAATAATAAGAAAGTCATAATTATGTAAGTACTCAATGATAACTCTAAATTTGCAATTTTGGACCGTTTACTTACCGATGAGTCGATTTGGGTTGTTTACCTAAAATGGATCATGCTATGTAATTTAGATGCAAGGCAAACAGGCCAAACGGGATGAAAGTCACTTAAAGTCTATTATTAATGACTAGAACCTCCTAAATCATTCCATTGAAAAATGTAGTACTATTACAAAAATATATTTTTAATAATAGTGATCAACGCATTTTTACTTACTGCCTACAATGGACAAAAAGCGTTAGTGGGTACCCTAATATTCATAATATGGATTGTTCAACTCAAAACGGGTCAAACAATTTAAATATAAGAAGACCAAGTCAAAAGGGTTAAAAGTCACTGAAAGTCTACTGTTGATGCATAGAATCTCCTAAATCATTTCATTGAAAGATTTATTATAATAGAAATGTTTTTAAAGCAATTTTAATTTACTATTTGTTAATGGACAAATAGGAGTGTTAAGTGAACACCTTGCCTGGCCCAGGCCTCATTTATTTACCGTTATTAAAATAAGGACCTTTTTCCACCTGATTCGTTTGACCCGTTACCCAAGCCCCCCCCCCCCTCCTTCCATATTGCCCATTATAATAAAACATTATGCCAATACTAAACCTCTAAAAGTGAATGAAATAAAAGCTTTTCTGCAAGCCTTGCGTTCTAGAGAAGATGCTTGAATGCTACTTTGAAGACATGAAGCTTGTGCTGCTGCAACTCTGCTAAATGCAACTTTTGATACGAAAAAAACTGACTTTTACAAAGAAGCAGAGTCGACCATTTCATAAGTCTAGAACAGCCAACATGAGACTGAAGCTTCAACTGTTTTTCCATGGTCGAACAAGATTTGCTGCAAATGTTTTCATAAATATAACCTGGTTTAAATATTTTATAATTAAACCATCCACGGCTTTCCTTGAACCTCGATCGTCATAAATTTATAATGTCATGAATATTAAATCCACCAACTGCGATGCAGATTCAGATGACATCTCTGCAAATTCAATATAAATAAACTGTTAAATTAAGCATGTACCATGTCAGTAATGATTGGTGTTAAAAGATTCTTCACTAAGTAAGGATGAACTCAATTAAAAATCAAAGAAGAAAAAAACAAAACTACCAGCCAAATTAATCAGCCAAAGAATCTCTCTAAAATTCTTCTAGTGTTCCCCTATTTTCCTTGGCCAACGAATTGTTGGAACCAATGTTGTAGAAGGCGCTAGGCAGGCGGTGGGATCTAGCCTAGGGACTAGTCGGGACTAGGCGGTTTAATCATTTGTAATTTTTAATATGTATTTTTTTTATATATATATATATATATATATATACACGGATTTATATGAAACTAATAACTTAGAAATTCACGTGTTTTTTTAAACCAGGAGGCTTATTTGATGGAATTAGGGCTGGTAAATGATTTTTTTGTGGAGGTTTAAAAAAAAAAGCCTAGCGCCTAGGTCCGCCTAATTACGGCCTAATCCCCCGCGGTCCGCCTAGGTCGATTTTCCGATATAAGCCTCGCCTAGGCGCCTAGGCGGCCACCTAGAGCGCCTTTTTACAGCAGTGGTTGGAACCACATCAGATACATCCCTTAAAGAACCACAAATGATAAACTTCCCTCGTCAGACTCAAGCAAGTATAAAACATGTGTTCTTGAGGAAACTTGTATATATCATATAAAACATGAATGAATTTTGTGTAGAAGAAAACATTAACAGATTCTTTCTTTACATTAAATAATTCAAGTCATTTATGATGTAACTCATAAAAATCATATGAGTATACAAAAGCTTTGACTAGGTATTACAAGACCACACAATACTACATCCATTATTTGCTCGTCAAGTATGATACAGTATAATATTAAGTTCTGATAAAAAGTTACCGTATTAAGATGTAAGAAAATCATTTTACGTTAAAACAAAGTTCACGTGATTCCAAGATGACAAAACTACTTTACTAGATACTTCAATTTTCATATATTAA
>JAUTDX010002635.1:0-39733 GCA_030844895.1 Ambrosia x helenae | reverse complement strand
GGATAATACTTTAGTAGCTTACAATAGACATCCGTGTAACGTACGAAATTCCTATGGACGTCCCGAGAACCTTATAGATTTTTTGGGCCTAGACAACATAAAAAATAGGCTCAATTTGGCAAACGGGAATGAAATAAAAAAAAGTACATCTTAATGCTAGAGTCACGTCGGCTAGAATCAAACCTTTGAACTGTGACCTCTACATTATAATAAAATGGTTTTTCCATCTCTACTAAAAGATTTTATTTTAATTCTAATTCTAAATAATATCAAATTTCAAGTTGATAAAAATATGCAAGATTTTAGTATTATTATCATTTGAAAAAAAAAACACACTGTAACCCAGAAACTTAAAACAAAACGTTATTTGATAGATTACGCGTGTGTTTAGGAACCCATACACCACCGGCTGTTCCCGGTTCCCAATTATTCTACCCCCTCCACCATGTAATTCCAAGGGGCGATTGAAAACATTGTCGTTAGTGGGGGGCCGTATTTTGGAGATCTCTAGTGGAGGTTAACATCTTTACCATGTGGTGTGGGTGACTAGGCCTTTCCTAAGCAAAGGACGTCTCAGCATATGCCTTCGTAATGTTCAGGGCCCAGTCGTGGAAGTTGCAAGACCACATCCTGCAAAACGCCAGATATGGTAGGAGTGGACTTTGACTACACCCTTGCGCTGGATAGCATTAAATCAGCTCTCCCGGGCTTGATCTAGGCGGCTTTGCCGATAAGGACACTGCCCTAAGAAAGCCAACAAATCTTGGCGAGTGCACTTTATTGTTAACACGTACAGAATATGGATGAGAAGTTTGATATGTCCCACGACAGAAAGCGGTGCTTGCATGCCTTCAGGGGGCCATGCTCGGGCAGCGAATGTCGGCAATGGAATATAGGGCTATTCTAAATACCGGCTTATGATTCCCTTTTTCCCCAGATGAACCTTACCCATTTGCAAGAAAGCCTGTTTGGATAGATTTGGAGAGTATGCGCTCCACTGCAAGGAATTGTCAAGTTTCAAGTACCTATATTATATGGTCAAAGATGTTTTTTGGGATGTGTGTCGACCTGCTTGGATCTCAGTAAACAAAGAGGCCCCGTGAATTTTTGACCGATGGTTGTCCGCTTAGCTGCCGTCCTATTGTAATTTATATATTACAATAAAATATATTTAAAAAACATAAGTTTAGATGTAGAAAGTGTGCATTTGAGATTTTAGATCATGCAAAATTTGAAATATAAACCTAGATTCAAAATTCCAAATATTAGTTACTAAGATTATTCAATATGTCCAAACCAACTCAAAATTATTTATAGTTGCATGATACATTGATACAAGATACTGCCTAGATACACACATCTCTCAAAAATGGAGAGTTACCAGTACCACCACAATCTTCTAATGGTTATTACCACAATCATATATCATATCATAAATCAAGTCTTTAAATGAAAGATACATGATATTGTAACAGATCAAACAACTCTCTCTAATCGGTTGATCAGGAAACATCATGTGAAATGTTTTGTTCCTTGTTCCAGCATCTTCATAGTCTAAGGGTCGTAAAAAACAATTATAATGATCATAATATTCCAATTATGTAGCTTTAGTAAATTATCCAAAGCTTACCTAGCTATAAGATTACGAGGCTTTTATGTTGCGACCAGTATTCGTTAACAAGTTGCGCAAACAAGGACGCTGGCTCATTCATCAATGTCATGGGCTTGTCATATTCCATCACCTTTCCTGTAAAGTATAACATTTCATAAAAACCAATGGTTCATTTTAAGTTGTAGAGGTTAACGATTCTAAGTTGGACTTACCGTCCTTCATAACAAGCACCATAGTGCAGTCTACAACAGTCGGTATTCTGTGTGCAACTGTTATTACAGTGCAGTCTTTGAATTCTTCGCGAATGGTTTTTTGTATAATGGTGTCTGTCGCATTGTCAATTGACGCAGTGGCTTCACGAGTACTAGTATCTTTCGTCTCTTTAAAAGGGCTCTTCCTAAGCAAAATAGTTGTCTTTGTCCTAGGCTCCAGTTTGAGCCATCTTGCACAACTGTATTTATATTGTTACATTTTCAGTTAGTCTAACAACTTGTTTATATTGTTATTTTCTGTTATAGACGGTTGAGCTATTTATACTTAACTAACTCAACCGTCTATAACAAAAAATAATAATAATATAATTGCCAATGACAAGCTGCGCTCTGATAACTTGCAATATCAGTCGAATTTCTTACCCAACGAGTCTAATCCCTCCTTTTTATCTTGAATGGCCTCTCTAAGTTGGCATTTTTCAAGAACCTTCCATATCTCTTGATCACTATGCTCGAATAGGGGATCGAGATTGTATCGAATGGAACCACTGAATAATGTTGGTTCTTGTGGGATGATTCAAAGCTTGATCTAAGGTCATGAAGCCCAATTGAAGCGATATCCAAGTCATCTATAACAATCCTTCCGTCCGTAGGCTCAACTAAGCGAAATAAAGCACTAATCAAAGTCGTTTTCCCACTGCCCGTTCTTCCTACGATCCAATCTTGTGCCCTCCTTCAAATACACAACTGATTCCATGAAGAACCAACGGGGAATTCGGTTGATATCTGATCTGAAACACACACACAACAAATGGTTTAGAACTTTTAAACTCTTATGCAAGAAACAAAGTTGAAAATTGATGACGGGTGTCCCTCTCGTACTTAATATTTGGGCTTAGGCGCAGATGATATTGTGCCCATCATTGGGCTCTACATAACCAGGCTTCATTGTTTGGGCCGGATCCCATCATGGCCTGGCCCAAACAATGAAGCCTGATTAAGGTAAGTCCAATGGGCCGGATCTCATCAGCGCCTAAGCCCAAATATTAAATCCGAGTCAAACATCCATCTTCAAAAACCTTACATACTTTCAAGTTTTCAATGACAACTCTACCAATGCTTGGCCCACTTCTTGATGGTCGGTTGTCTTCTATAATTTCCGGGGCTTCACTATGAATATGCATGTATTGATCCAATCTTTCGACTGAAACTATCATATTTGAAAGCTGGCATTGGAATTGAACCGAAACAACAAGAAAAATATTCAATGAGAGACCGTAGGAAAGAGCCATTCCAATGAATCCTGTCATTACACTACGTGTTACACAACAACAACTAAACACAAAAACAAAAACAAAAACTTGTGTAGTTTGAAAGCACTAACCCGAGTCTGAAGCATTAAAGGGAAGCAAAGTTATGGCTAAGGCAGAGCTAGAAACAACCACCGCACATAACATTTCTAGACGTTGAATCAACCACTCATTTGCTGAAAAACTATGAAAGAATGGACTCGCATTGCCATCGATAAGGTTTAAATGCTCTGAAAAGAAACGGTCTTCTTCTCCAAAAGCTCTTATGGTAACAACTCCAGCGATCGACTGTGCTAGATGGCTTGCTACTAACGACTTACTCGTGCCATCTAATCTCATCAACTCTCCTTTGAAGAAGCATAATAGTATTTCTGAGTGAAAAAAAATCACATATTATATTGAGTAACAAATAAGACAACATTTCATACATATAGCAGTTGTAGCAGGGTATTGACAGGTCTTGTGAGTTTCCTTTACAGGTTCTCATGGTTAACAAAAACAAACAGGCATGCTTCTTACTTGTAGAAGTATGGTTACATAAACAGTTGGAATGATCACAAACAAGATGGGCCAGGTTAGGAACGCCAAGATCCCAAAGCTAAGGTATGTGTTCATCGTTGTGCCTACTCAATCGCGAACTTCATTGCCAATTCAATGTCTACAACACTCAGATCAGACGAGACCTACAACGTTTAAATTCATAAGTTTTGTGTACTACATTTGAACACTAGTTTATGTAACAATACACTTACCCGACTGATTATTCTTCCTACTGGCGTCGAGTCATAGAACGACATTGGCGCTCTGAAAAGAGACGTGATTAACTTGGAGAAAACTGCAATAGATGCCTTAGTTCCTAGTTTAACCACAAAATAAGATCTACCAAATAAAAAGAACATCATCACAAAAGCCATGATCATGTATACTAGTAACATGTTTGACAGGTTCACCATAGAATCCTGCAGTTTAGTAGCCAGCCACAGATTTTGCAACAGCATTCCGATTATGTACGACAAGTGTGACAAAACCGACAGAGAGAAGTATAAGTAGCCTTTGTTCTGACTAAGATACTGTTTGTATGGCTTTAGGCCGGTATCCCCTGCTTCTCGTTCTTCTTGCTTTATGAGTTGTTCTCCTACAATCTGTTCTTTCGGGTAAGCATTTTCTATTTCTTGATTTGGGGATATCGCTCGTTGTTGAGAGCCATCAGCCGATAGACTATCTGAACCAGAAGTATTACTAAGCGCAATAAACTAGGCTTTGAAACTCTTTACATGAATCAAGCAGTTGAGCATAGGTTCCTGTTTTCACAATCTTTCCGTCTGCCATCAACTGTGAAGATAACAACGAGCATTCGTATAAGTATAGTAATGACGAAAATGCAAATCGACTAGTTTTAATAGCTCGGTAGCTCACCAAGATGTCATCAAAAGCAGGCAAGAAATCGACTTGGTGAGTTACAAGCAACCACCGTCTTGCTTGATAGTGCTTCCATAATGTATTCCTGCAAATAAAAAAAAATGTTAACAGAATATATTTTTCTTACAGAAAAATAAGTCATGAAATGATTATTACTTTGAACAAACTGGCTGCAGTATGGGCATCAACCGCGCTAAACGGGTCATCCAGAAGGTATATATCTGCATCTTGATATAACGCGCGTGCAAGCTGAACTCTTTGCTTCTGTCCACCACTCAGATTTACGCCTCTTTCTCCTATAATTGTCTGATCTCCAATGGAAACATCTCAATATCCTTCACAAGTGAGCATTTCTTAACTACTTGTTCATACTTTTCTTCATCCATTACTGACCCGAACAGAATATTTTCTCGAACAGTCCCTGTTTGGATCCACGCTGTTTGTGAAACATACGCCACCTTGCCATTAACTCCAATCTGAAAACAAAGAAACAAGATTAGAATCGGTAACATGTTCGTTTTCTTAACAGAAATGATCTGTAGCAGAGACTTACTGTGCCTTTAATGTTTGGAACCTCTCCAAGTATAGCTGATATAAGTGTCGATTTACCTGACCCAACCTCCCCACATATAGCCACCTTTTCACGGTTGAAATTTCAAGATTTACGTTGGTTAGAGTCGGTTTTGAATTGTCATTGTTCCATGAAATCGCGTCAGCTTTGATTATTAGCGATTGTGGTCCTACAGTTACATGATTCTTTCGTTCTTTCTGCAACTCGGGTGCCTCCAAAAACTTAAGAATACGCGTTAACGCAACCCTTGCTTCAATAAACACGGCTGCAACATCAGCAATAAGACGAATTGGCTCTTGAATGATCCGTATCGTTGCCAGAAACGTGAAAACATTACTGGCATCAAGCGGAATTCCAATGAAATAACATGTGTAAAAAGTCACACATGCGACAATCGCTGGAGACGACCAAAACAGAATCAAGTACAGTCCTCTTTGCGATATAACAGCCGATATCCACTTCATCTCTTCGTTTCGCAACTTTTCAGCAGCCTTCTGGAAGTGACTCTCCCAAGCATACAACTTCAAAACTTTCATGTTTGTTATAGCCTCCGTTATGGCCTTCAACCTCGGTCCTGTGCGGCCATAAGCTTTGTAAGAATCTTATGCTGCAAGTTTCCCAACGGAATGTTCCCCAAACGGTTAAGATTATAACCAACAAAGCCGCAAACGAAGCTACTCCAACTGAAAAATATATTATAAATATCCCAAGACATATTTGCAGACCAATTGTCCAAATCTGGTGAAACCAAAACGGAAACTCCCCGATTCTGTTAGCATCAACAGTCGCGTAATTCATTATCTGACCAGGAGAGTAAATCATTCTAGCATCATTCGACAGCCGCAGCTGCTTCTGATAAATCGCTGCACATAACATAGATTTCACCTGTACACCGATCACTCGGTTTCTAAAGTTCATCTGTCTTTCCGCTACTGATTCCAAACATTTAGCAACAAACAGTCCTAAAGTCAGATAATAACCTTCATTCTCAAATGTCTGTTTCCCTTGACAAACTTTTATAAAAGCCCTTAAAACTATCGGCCCCGAAGCCAACGAAAGCACCTTGATCAGCGCAAACAACCCCGTGATCACTAGCTCTTTCGACTGCCACACAAACAAGGTGGACAAGATCGATGGATCACCTGACAAACGCTCCCTCTTTCGTTTCTCCAGTACTTTCATGAACCTTGAATAACACATTTCGGCTCTATCCTCGTGTTGCAGCTTGGGATATCATTCGCATCCAGAACTTTACTTTTCCCTTTTACCAACAGCGGATTAAGCCACCAAAAGGCGAGCTTACTTAAAAATCCTGCTCTAGCCTTTTGAGTAACATTATCGGTATCAGTAACAGTATCAGTAACAGTAACAGTTTCCTTTGCTTGCAGAGGCTCATAAAGCGAACCATTTTCGACATCAGTCGATTTCCTCTCCATAAACACACAAAAAACAAACAAAACAGCACCCGGAAAAGTCAACGTGTTGAGCACACAAGTCAAACTTGTTTCTCCAACCACAATAACATCCCAAACACCAGGAAAACATAAAAATGCTGAAAACAACAAGATCAAAACACAACAAACCTTATTCAAAAGCCGACGATTTACAAGGCACAAACTTAACAACCACACAACACCTTGAAGGATCACAACAACCCATTCATCAACAGGTAACAAACTCTTATTGTCCCTCAACTTATCCACAACTGTCCATAACCCAACAGTTACATATACCAAACCTAACAAACCATTAAAAACCGTCGAAAAAACCGACAGCCAGTGTCTGTTGGCATTAACAGACAACTTAACTGGATCATTACAGTTACAGTTACAGAACAAGATTAACACACACATGAACAGTAACAGTGTGTTGACAGAAATAACAATAACATGATTTGTACACGAGTGTGGATCAAGAACCAACAACATATTATTATAACTAGAATCATGATTCCCCACATAAAACATTCATGAACATGTCTACCATAATGGAGTTCTAGTTTTTTAATGTAAAAAGAAAAAACCTTGGAAGTAGACAGCTGGTGATATTAACATGAACTTATGTCGGGTCTGTATAAATGTACGTACCCCACTAAAAATATTGTCACTCAGTATGAAATTTAGTCTGGTGATAGGGACTGAAGAAACTATAGCATTAGCATCTACTTTTAACTAGGGAAACAAAAGAATACTAGTATTGTTACACGTACCTCACATATATTTTAATGAAATTTAATGAACGTATACAACTCTCTTTGTTTTTTCTTGTTTGTACTCTGTCTCTCTCTGTCTCCTATTTTTTTTTTTTTTACTTTCTTATCAAATCACTAATATTTTCGCAATTTAATTACTAAAAGACAAAAAAAACACAATACTGATTTGAGATTTTAAGTAGGGTGCAAACGAGTCGAGTTACTAGTGATAGACTCGAGCTCGGCTCGAAAAAAAGCTAAAACGAGCTGAGCCTAACTGAGCTCGAGCCCTAGCCCGAGTCTTAAAAACATGCTCGTTTAGCAAACGGGCATGAGCGTCGGTTATTGAGCGTGAGCCGGCTCGCGAGCCTAAACAAGCTCACTATATATATAATTTTTAATAGATATATAATAAATATTTAAATTATAATAATTACTATTTATAAAATTATGTAAAAATACCTAAATTATATATAAAATAATATTTGTAATTAAAATAAATTATCAAATAACTAACAAACAAGCCGTGCCCGAGCCTAGCTCGAGCTAGATAAACTTACCTACAAGCCGGACTCAAGCTCGAGCTTTTATAATCTAAACGAGCTCGAGCTCAACTCGTTTGCAACCCCTAATTTTAAGTATAATGAAAATTTAGATTGTCGGGTACATTTAGTCAACTTATTTGTTTGTATATAGCATGTGAGAAATTAATGTGATTTTGATTTCGACCTTATAGAATTGATTAAGAAAATTTTGGATGACCGGTTCATACCAAACGTAACAAAAATTGATTTAAGAATAAAAAAACCAAGATTAGGTGGGATCTTATAAGGATTCACTTGCATTTTAATATTGATAATACTAGCTTTTATCTCGGGAGTGTCCCGGGGTTAAAATATCTAATATAACATAATAAAATATCTAATATGACAACATAATTAATGATTTGCCAATACATGATTAATGAATAATATTATTATTATTATTATTTATTTTAAACAAATTTCTGCCATAAGATATCATATTCAAATATAAAAAAAAGAATCTCTGCCTATGAAGTTATGTTTATCGTTTGTGATTTATTAGTAGAGTAAAATATATTTGAAAACAAAACCCCACAAAAATAGTTGTTTTTTAATCCATTTTTTATATAGCACTATGGTACTCGTTGAAAGATAATAAAACGATCGTTAATTTGGTGTAATTTTTTTCTTTAAAAAATCTCGTATATAAAAGATATTAACGTTTAAAAGTTATGGGAGAAAACATTAGAGAGAAAATTTAATTTTGTTTTTAAATTCTTATCTTTTCCTAAAATAATTATAATATATATATATTTATTAAAAAACTTGTGTTTATCGTTTGTGATTTATTAGTAGAGTAAAATATATTTGAAAACAAAACCCCACAAAAATAATTGTTTTTTTTCTCCGTTTTTTATATAGCACTATGGTACTCGTTGGAAAGATAATAAAACGCTCGTTAATTTGGTGTAATTTTTTCTTTAAAAAAATCTTGTATATAAAAGATATTAACGTTAAAAGTTATGGGAGGAAACATTAGAGAGAAAATTTAATTTTGTTTTTAAATTCTTATCTTTCCTAAAATAATTATAATATATATAGATTTATTAAAAAACTCAAAAATTAAAAAATCCTACATGATGCCACGTGGCACATTCAAAGAGGGGTTGAGGCCTCCATTGAATGCCACATAATCAAAGTTCAATTCTTTTATTATAAGTTATAGATTTATAAATAAATCACAGTTGAGATTACATGGGTTAGCTAACCTACAAAGAATACGAAAGACCTAGGGGGCGATATGTGTCTTCAATGGCGGATTTTGAACGAAAAACCTGGTAGGGCCGGACTCAATCTGGTAGGGGCGAACACAATACATATAAAATTTTTCAGAAATTTTCGGCAACAATTACACTACAAAACAAAAAAGCTGGGTGGGCCGGGGCCAGGTCGGGCCCGTATGAAGATCCGCCAATGTGTGTCTTTAAGCCAAGGATAATTCGTCTGGACACAAAACCTACATAATCACATATATTATAGCTTGTAATTACGCATGTTATAGACGATAATTACGCACGTTATAAACCTACTTATTTTTTTTTAAATATATCAATAGTGTATGTAGATTAAAGAGAATAAATTCTTGTTTTCAAGGGTGCATTTTAAAAAAAATAACAATGTTGTACGAAAAAGTTATGGACGATCAAAAATCAAAGGTGCAAATTAACAAAAGTCAACAATTGTAGGGTATGTTTAGTAATGAGATTTTAAGATCTTTTAGGAGCTTCAAGCTTCAAGCTTTTAAGAAAAAACTCCTACTCAATAAAAAGCTTTGTTTGGTTGAAGGAGCTGGAAGCTTTTAGGTTAGAGAAAAAGCTCTGTAGTGAAAAGCTACTAGTACTAGCGTTTAAGAAAAAGCTCATACTCAATAAAAAGCTTTGTCTGGTTGAAGGAGCTGGAAGCTTTTAGGTTAGAGAAAAAACTCTATAGTGAAAAGCTACTAGTACTAGCGTTTAAAAAAAAACTCATACTATCTACAAGCTTTTAATGAGTAAATGACATAAATACTCATTCTATTTTAAAAATAAAATAAAAACATTCCTTACAAGCTTTTAATTATGCACATTTTAGTCATTTTATACGTTTTATTAAAAGCTCCAGCTACTCTCCCAAACACACAAAATATATTTAAAAAGCTTCCAGCTTGCAGCTACCAGCTTCAAGCTTCCAGCCACCAGCTAGTTTTGCCAAACATACCCGTAGACTATATATATTTTACCCTTCCCAACTTTTTCCTTCAATTGTTCCATGCGTATTTTCTTCAACAAATAAATCTTACAGTCCCATCCATTGATTTCATGAATCAAGGGCTCAAATACTTCGTTTTCTTTCTACAATAAAAGCCCTTTGTATTTTAAACTTTATTGAGATTATATAATCCCTTGTCTCAAGATAAGTGTTTATCGAGCCACTCGGTGTCAACTCGGGTATCCCTACCTGCGCGGCTAGACCGCCTCTTCAGGAGGGGGTCGCGTGTATGGTTCCTGGGTGGTAGTACCCATGGTGTGCGGCAGTGGCGGAGCTTGACTCGAAACTTTGGGGGTCGGAAGTCACCGGGGGTCAGAAATCACTAGTTTCAGGGGGTCGAAACCGTATATACCAAAAAAATTCTATACGAATACTATATAATCGTAAGTTCTGAGCGAAAATTCAAAGGGTCGATCGCCCCTCCCCGCCCCTTAAGAGCTGCGCCAATGGTTTGCGGAGTGTGTAACAATCACTTTTTTTATTGTTGAAGGTCTTAAAAAAATAATAATCCCATTTTTCATTTTAAATACCAACCATTTACACATTTCTTCACCATATCACACCTTTTCAACCAAAATTCTTACATACATCACCATTTTATAGCAAAAAAAAATCTATGGATTCTCAAAGATCAAAGGTTGGAGCAACAAAGAAATCCGCCAAATTGAGAGGAGCGAGTTCGAGCACAAGAGGTTCCAGATAAAGAGCAAGAAGTGTCGATTCAAGCGCACATTGTGCTAGTTCAAGCGTGAGTTGTCAAGGGTATAAACTGCAATTTGCACAAGAACAACCTCAAATGTTTACATACCCGTAATTTGCTTATTCGGCACAATATTTTACACAACAAGTCCACCCACATACTTCACCACACAGTCCTATTTGGTTGCACACGGTCGATAATACTCAATAGAAGACATTGAACAGTATGCAATGAGGAGCCCTATGCGGCCCTTGCATGACGAGGTGGAAAGACAACTTCTGATTTTTGAAGGTCTTGATGAAGACGATGTTGTGCCATAAACACAAGATCATCAATATAATTTGTATGATGATATTTAAGATATGCAATTCCATGATGACGAAAACGAAGTCGTGGCTATACAAGAAAAGCAAACCAAATTCCTCAGACGTGCGAAGAGTAAAGTATGGATAACTGACCAAGAAGTAGCTTTGGCTAAAGCATGGTGTTATTGCTCAAAAAACTAGGAAGTCATAAATCAACAAAACCAGATTTTTTTTGAAAAGGGGCGTTTAAACATTACAACTCACTCATGAGTGGAAGTGAGTGTTTGGTCCATCAATTGTCTTCAAAATGAGGTAGTATGAATACACAAATGATTGAGTTCAATGAAGTTTGGATTCAAGCGGTATTAATTTTCTTTTTTGATTTATATTTATATATTTTGATGTAATTTTTAATTTTAATTGTATTAAGTTATATTAATATTTTTATATAGGATTGTCTAAAGTCGAGGGTTCTAACAATTTATCGGTGATGAAAACGGAATTGATTGATTACCAAGGAAGCCAGCCATATGGTTTTACTCACGTCGATGCTTGGAGATTGTACGCATGCATGAGATATGGGGCAAAATCCTGTTGATGGTGAGAATTCTGATAGCCATTCTAATAAGAGAAGAAAGTCACTGAAAGCTAGCAACTACCACTCTTCTACACCCGATGATGCCTTCACTAGTCATATCCTAGACCTCAACAAAGACAACGCACCAACAAGAAAACACAAAAGCAAAATAAAGAAACTCGTCGATTCGCTAGCATTAACAGTTTGGTTGACAAACTTGGTGCATATTGATCAATGAAAGAAGAGAAGATTAACAAGTTAGTGGAAAGTAAAATGAAACAAAATGAAGAAGCTATAACGTTGTTGATGGATCAACGTGCAGCTTTGAGGCAAAAAGTGTATGACCAAGACGTTAATACGTTTATGAAATCGCACAAATCCGGGTCGAATATAAGCCACCAGATCCAAATCTTCACAAAATGCATGACTTTGTGAGTACGGATGCGTGTAGAAATACCAACATTGAATCAGTTATGCTTCAAAAGAACCCACCACTTGATAATCATCGATAAACATAATTATATCAAGGTAACTGAGGGTTATAGTGAATAAAATATTTTAGATGAAGCAGGCCATTGTTGTTTTGTACATTTATTACCTCGCTCCTTTCTCATGTGTTTTATGGATCTTATGTAACTCTACAATTCATGAAAATTAATGTTGCTTTGGTTCCTTGGAAAGAGCAAACATGTTACTGTTCTAAGACAATGAATATAGTTTATACGAACTCAAATTGAAGAAGAAGAGTTCGTACATGACAAAGGCCCCCTATGGTGTATGCCACTGGCATCCCTTACCAACTAGTGATATTAACTTAAAATTTTAAGAAAAACAAAATAATGAACTTTTGTAAAATATTATACGTATAAGAAAACTAACAGTTTTTTTATACGATGCATCACAAGATGATTGAAAAAATAAGAGTATTGCGTTGTGAATTGTTGCCCCGGCAACATCTACAGGTATCCTACTAATGTGGGTATATATGAAACAATTTTTCTTGATATTCTTTTAGTATAGTGGTACCAATATCTAATAAAAATGTGTTTTATAATAAGTTAGAGCATTCACAATCCATCCCTCATCTCATCCCACATTCTTAAAATTTAAGAAAATCATACAAAAACCTCACTCCATCCCATTCCCCATCCCCCATCCTCATACCCCTTTCTTAAATTTTAGAAAAATCTTTTGAGAACTCCCGTATTTAGAGGCTTCTATACCTCCCTCAATTTTCTTGATATAAGAGAAAGTTATAATAAAACAAAATAGTTGTAGGTAATGTTATAAATAGAAGAAAAGAAAAAATAAAAAAAAAGCTTAAGGGAGATATAAATGGGGAATGGGATGTGAAGTGTTTTAAGAATCTAAAATATAAATTAGGAAATAGTGATTTTTTAAAAAAGATGATGTATAAAAAAGTTACGGACATTTAAAAATGAAGGTGGAAATGACATATGACTTGCATGTGCATATTCTTTTGACAAAATTACCCTTCCTACTTGTTTAATCATTTGAACACATGTCATTTTCTAGTGGCTTCTCACCCTTCTCATTTTTTGTAACCTTTATAGAATAACTCAACTTGGGATGTGAATGCTATTATTAGACTATCCGTTGTGGCTCGCTTGCCGCGAGCCACAATGTGATCCAGGTGGATAGCCTGGCCCATAACGATGGTCAGCGAACGGTGCCGCGAGCTAGCCCAAGCGACGAAGCTCGCGTGAGCTAGCGGGTGCAATTCCAAAGGTCTTGGCCATTGACAGCTACCTAACGATCAAAAATTAAATAAGGTAATTAAATTTTTGCTTGATTTTATAAAATTTTACATGTATATATATAGATCTTTAGGTTATTATTATTTTTTTTATCTTTCACTTGAACAAATGGCAAACCCTAATCCAAATCCAATCGCCGCCTCAATGAACCGTGTAACACTAATGTGGAGTTTAGAGGAAGAACTTTGTTTGGTGGATTGTTATATCCGCCAACAAGAGATAGGAGGAGAATACGACCGAAACAAAAGCTTTTGGAAAGGGGTTGTCACCCGATTCAGGCGACAAAGGAGTGACAACCTTCGTTCAACTGATATGATTTATGGAAAATATTGTTCCATCAAGGTGAGATGCACCATATTTGAGGGGTTCTTCATGGCTGCGATGAACGCGAACCCGGGTTTAAAAGATGAAGACTGGGTTGAAATGGCTCGTAATCAATATCGATACACGCACAATGATAACTACCCACATGAACAAACGTGGAGACTTATGAGAGGATATTTTCTAATGTAGTCGTCTTCTTTTTTATGTTTTTAATAATGTTTTGATGTTTTTTATTTTATGTTTTTTTATGCAATGAAATGTTTCTTTTATTTTTAGTTTAATGGTTTTTTTTTAAATGTGCTGAATAATATATTTGGTAAAAAAAATAACCGCTAACCCTTAGCCACAACACTCTGCCGCGACCAATCGCCGGGCGCTAACCAGTGCCACGTGGGCGTTGACGTGGTTAAATATTATTTGATAAATCTATCACTAAGCTCTACCCAGAACAGATAGTGTTAAGAGTTTAGTCTAGTAGACAACTTGTATTTAAGAAGAGAATTAGTACCACGTGTTGGTTATAAAAATTGCAATAATGAGGTCATAAAAGTAGGGCCATAAGTGGCCCATAACACTAAAACGAAATTTAGATTGAAATTTAGATGAATGAACATAAACCATCCACTTATGGAGTGTTATGGAGGCTCAATGATAGAAGACTTATGACTTTGGGCGAGTGGATAGTCGAGTTTTCCCCAAAACTGGTGGACTTAGTGAAACCAGAAGCTCCCTTATATGTCTGGCTATGTCGGGTGAAAGGAGTCCTGATTTGACTGAGTACAGACTCCGAAGAAAGTTCTTTGTAAATTTAGTTGGCCGTTAAAAAAATGAATGAACATAAATAGGTGGGTAGGCTATACTTATATTAAATAACAATTTACTCTTAAAACTGTACGTTAAAAAGGGCTTAAAAAACTCTCTCTAATGGAGACTCGTTGGAAACCTATTCCGGAGAGTATCCAACGTCGGATTCTTAAGCTTTTTGTGACTAACATTCCCGAGGGAGGCAGCGGAGCAGATTTGGCTTCTTTTGTTCGGCCGTTCGGCCAAATATTCGATTTATATATTGCCAGAAAAGGGATAAAAATGGCAATCGTTTCGGTTTTATTTCGATGTTGGATATCAAAGATAAAGACGATCTTCTGAGGGATTTGAGAAACATCCGTATGGGTAATTGCAAACTGTGGTTCAACATTGAAAGGTTCGTGCTTGAAGATGGAGAGATTAACAGTTTCAAAGAAGATAGACCGGTAAGGGACGATGGTGGAAACAAACGCCCTGTTGAAGACAAAGGCAAGACAGAGATCAAGATTGGTACGTCTGATGTGGGGGATAGATCTTTTAAAGATATGTTGGTTGGGAAATCCATTTATGTGGATTGCAATGTTAATGGTTTTGCATCCATGCAGTCGTGGCAAGATTCACTAATCTATCGGCTTTGAAGAATGTTAAGCTTTTTTACGAGATTTGGGTTTTCAGGCTGTTAATATCCAGTATTTAGGGGGGGTGGAGGTTCTTATTTCGTTTAGCGACGCTACGAAGGCTTCTGAATTCATGCAAGCGGCTGCGCCACATAATGATTGTTTCACTAATATTGTTTTATGGGAGGGACAACCTTTAGGTTTTGAAAGATTAGCCTGGCTAAAAGTCCAAGGTATTCCTCTACACTTGTTAACGAATGATATTATTGATTCGGTTGGAGGCCTATTCGGCAGGATAGTTCACGGAGCCACAAGATCAGAGAATGATTTGGACCTGTCGGTTGAGTTTGTCGGTGTCCTAGTCGAAGATGGTAAACGGATATCCGAAGAAGTAGTAATTAACTGGAGAGATAGAAAATTCCGTGTATGGGTCTCGGAGGAGCATGGTGCGTGGATTCCGGAGTTCTTGGAGCCGGAATTTGATAGTAGTCCAGTGGAGGAGGAGGATATGGATACGGAGGTTAATGTCGAACAGTCGCCGGAAAAAGAAGTTGATAACGTTGAAGACGCCGGAAGTGAAGATGAAAATGTCGATGAGTCAAGTGATAGCGAAACGGACGGGGACGATATTAATTGCATTGATGATTCTCAATCAATGCCATTGAATGTCAATAATGTTATTTCGGAAGTTGCTAATGATGGTTTTATTCCTGGGATAGAGTTTCCTTTTGAGGCTGAGGAAGTCAATGGTGAGAATTCGAATTCGGTGTGCCACGTAAATAAGAGAAAGAAATACAAAAAAGGAGATTTGGGCGGCCTAGTACTGGCTATACTAGTAGTCAAGAGAGTTTGAAATTACAAAAGAAGGCCAAAAATGATGAGGATATGTTTTGGCTTGACAAGTTATTGGGCTTAAACACATCTCAGTTGGATAAAATTGGTGATGGGCCTCGTATTAATAATTTTGCGACAGAAAATAACCCACTGGACCTCAATGACCAACCGTGGGGTCTGATACTTTGGTAGAAGACACCATTGATGGGGAGCACGATGATTATGTTCCTGAGACAATTTTAGAGGAGGGGGAGGAAGGAATTCGGTTTCTTCAACAACAAGAAGTCAACAAAACAGTTACTCTAGGCGGTAAGCTAGGGGTTAATCTCGAGAATTTCACAAGGTTGGTTCAGGATTCGATCATCAAAGAGGGCTTACAAACAAGTAATCAATGAATTGCTTGTCTATTAACATAAGAGGGATTGGGGGTCCTGGTAAAGCAGGGTGGATCAATAAAATTAAACGTGATAATGGGATATCGTTTATTGGCTTGCAAGAATCGATGAGTAGTAGCGTTAATGTTGGGATAGTGTCTGGTTATTGGGGTGGATCTGGGTCTGAGTTCGATTGTGTTGATGCAATTGGAAATTCTGGTGGTATTGTTAGCATATGGGATCCAAAAATTTTCATCAAAGACAAAGTGACAAAAGACAATAACTTCCTTTGTGTCTCGGGTATGCTTACGGACGGGATGTCTCGTTTAAATATGTTAAATGTTTACGCACCTCAAACAAATGCGGATAAAAGACATCTTTGGGGTCGGATTTTGCATATTATGAGGTCTTTAGAAGGGTGGTGGATTATTTTTGGCGATTTCAATGCGGTGCGTGATAAGGAAGAAAGAAAGAAACTCCATCTTTGATTCAGTTTGCGCCAAGGATTTAATGCTTTTATTGATGAAGCGGGTCTCCGTGAGTATCAAATGAAAGGCTTGAAGTACACTTGTTTGACGATAAGAAGAGGTATTTATAAAATGAGTCATATTGATAGATTTCTTGTTTGTGACAACGTTTTTAATAATTGGCCAAGTGTGTGTTTAGGGCTTTAAATAAAGACCTTTCGGATCACTCCCCGATTGTCTTTACGGTTATTGACACTAACTTTGGTGCCAAGCCTTTAGGTGGTTTGATTCGTGGTTATCTAAACCGGGCTGTGATGATATTGTTAAGTCGGTTTTTGCTAAATGGGTTGACAAGGGGCCGTTTGACGTAAACTTGATTGCTAAACTAAAAGAGATTAGACGGCAATTGAGTTCGTGGCAGACAGAGTGGAGTTGTAAAGAGAAAGAGGAAGAGTCAGTGTTGCGAAAAGAAAAAGAATCCTTGGAGCTACTAATGGAACAAAAGGATTTAGATGAAGCGGATGTGTGGGTTTGGTCGGAGTGTTCGAAATGTTTAGAAGAGATCAATTTGCGAAGGACTCGAGATTTAAGACAAAAGTCTAGGGTTAAATGGGCATCTCTAGGAGATGAAAATTCGAGTTTCTTCCATAATGTAGTCAATGGTAGAAAGGCAAGAAACGGGATTCCGGGTCTCTCGATTGACGGGAATTGGGTTTCAAAACCCACGCTCGTGAAAAAAGAAATATTGGTTTTCTTTCGAAACCATTTTAAAGAAGACCTTGGTTCGCGGCCTTTTTTTACTCTGTCCCGGTTTGAAGCAAATCAGTGAAAGCGATGGTCTTAATCTTGTGTCTCCTTTCTCTAGACAAGAGATAAAAGATGCGGCGTTTGAGTGTGGTTCAAATAAAGCTCCGGGCCCAGATGGTTTTAATTTTCGATTTGTGAAGCATTATTGGAGTTTGTTGGAGGAGGATTTCTTTCGTATTTTGACCGACTTCCATGAGACAGGTTTCATAAACCCGGGTTGCGCCTCCTCTTTTATTACTTTAATCCCTAAGGTAAAATCACCTTTAGGGCTTAAAGACTATAGACCCATTACCCTCATTGGGATGATTAGCAAGGTTATCTCCAAAGTTCTGGCTAATCGTCTCAAAAAGGTTATGGGTGGCATTATCTCGGAGACCCAGTCAGCGTTTCTCTCTGATCGTTTTATTCTAGACGGTCCTCTTGTGATAAATGAAGTCTTAGAGTTGTTAAAAAAGAAGCGGAGAAAGGCTTTTTTGTTAAAATTAGACTTTGAGAAAGCATATGATAACGTTAACTGGAATTTTTTGTTATCCATATTGGCGCAAATGGGCTTCCCGGGTACTTGGTGCGGGTGGATTAAGGGTATTTTGGTCTCTGCTAGAGTCGCGGTTCTAGTAAATGGATCTCCTACGTTCGACTTTAAGTGCGAAAAAGGGGCTTCGACAAGGCGATCCCATATCGCCTTTCTTGTTTCTCTTTGTGATGGAGGCTTTGTCGTGTATGCTTAAGAAAGCGGAACAAGTTGAAGAGTTCAAAGGGATAACGTTCGATGATCAAAACGAGGAAATCTCTCATCTTTTCTATGCCGATGACGCATTAATTTTGGGAGAATGGTCTAGGGAGAATCTCCAAAACACGGCTAGGATTCTTCGTATTTTTCATCTTTGCTCGGGGCTTCGGATTAACATATCCAAATCCAATTTATTTGGGGTTGGAACTGTTAGTGCCGAGGTGGACGAGATGTTGGAAGTTTTGGGGTGCCGCAGGGGGGTGTTCCCTTTTGTCTA
This sequence comes from Ambrosia x helenae, assembly GCA_030844895.1. Taxonomy (NCBI): domain Eukaryota; kingdom Viridiplantae; phylum Streptophyta; class Magnoliopsida; order Asterales; family Asteraceae; genus Ambrosia; species Ambrosia x helenae. The sequence goes on along the minus strand of JAUTDX010002635.1, from coordinate 20,993 downwards.
TCTTGGAATTCAAGTGGCCGCGAATATGTCCCGAGTTAAAAAAAATTGGAATCCGGTCATGGATGTCATTAAAAACAGGTTAGCGTCTTGGAAAGCTAGATGTCTTTCGATTGGCGGTCGATTAGTGCTTATTAAAAGTGTCCTCGAGAGTTTGCCCATATACTACCTATCCCTTTACAAAGCTCCGAAGAAGGTTATTGATAATATTGAAGCCATCATGAGGCACTTTTTATGGGCGGGTCTAATACGGATAGAAAAATTCCTTGGGTTGCTTGGGACGTTATAGCGTCTCCTAAGAAGAACGGGGGCTAGGGGTGGCTAAGCTTCAAGTGGTGAATGACGCCCTTCTTCTTAAGTGGTCTTGGCGATTTAAAATTGAAGGTAACAGTTTATGGAAAAATGTTATTCGAATGTGTAATGGGTCTTCTCGCAATTGGTCATACCTCCCGTATTCGCACAAGGCTAGTGGGTGCTGGAGAAATATTGCAAAACTTGGAGAGAAGAGGCTGCCTAATGGCGTTTCGCTGCAAGACTTTTTCAGCGTTTCAGTTGGGGACGGTGCTGGTATATCATTCTGGGGTGATATATGGTTACGAGAGCAACCACTCAAATTAGTTTATCCAGCTCTGTTCAGGCTGGAATCGGATAAATGGACCCCTATCAGTAAGCGGCTGAAGATAGAGAATGGCGCCAAGGTTGTTTCATGGGCTTGGAGATCAGAACCAACGTCTGTTGAAGCCGTTAATGAGTTATTCAGTTTGTTGGAAGATATTTTTTCTTTTCAATGGCAGGGTGGAGACGATAAATGGACGTGGAAGGCGGATTCTGAAGGTAGATTTTCGGTTAGTTCGGCGAAAAAAGTCATTTATGAAGCCGCGCAGCTGGATTTTTCTCCAACAATCAAATGGAAAGGCTGGGTTCCGTTAAAGTGTAAGATTTTGGTTTGGAGAGCGCTTCGTGATCGTCTTCCTACTCGGGTTGAACTTACTAAGAGAGGTGTCCCGGTTATGGAGGACTCGTGTGTTCTTTGTGATTCGGCTCAAGAGACGTCTATGCATCTCTTCACCGGATGTGCTTTTTCTTTAGAACTTTGGACCCGGGTTGGTACATGGTGTCGTCTGGGACCCCTCTATGCCTTCGATGTGTTAGATATTCTCAAGTTTGTTGATTCTCAGGCGATGACGAAGTCGGAAAAGATAGTATTGAGAGGCATTGTTTTTTCCACTTTTTGGAGCATTTGGATGGAGAGAAACGATCGCATCTTCAGAGGTAAATCAAGACGGCCGATTGAAGTGTTGGAAAATGTGAAGTCGACGTCGTATTTTTTGATCCGTCATAGAGCTAGATTAAAAAGTTTCGATTGGAAAAAATGGTGTAACTTCCCACTCGATTTGATGTAATTTGGTTTGGCCGGGGGTCCTCGCTTTGAGGACCACCTTTGGCGTTTTCTAATGAAGTTATCCTTACAAAAAAAAAAAGGCTATACTTATATTTCCATTATTAACAAAAAATAAAAATCAGGTCCGATCGTTGTCCTACAAGTAAATACATAAATCTACCGAAGAATCTATAAATACTATATTTAATAAATGAAAATATTTGAAGAAACATGTAATTGATGCCTCCTCCTTATTTTCACATCTTCTCTCCTATTAAAAAATAATATTAAATCATAAATTTACGCTTCTCTGAATGAGGTATGGTTGAGTAATATTATTGAGAGGTTGGAAAGGGTGATGGAAGTTAGAAACTTAGATGAAAAGGAGGTTTGGGTTTGGGAGGAGTGCAAAAAAAGCATAGATTACCTAAACCAATGCAAGGTAAAAGATTTAAAACAGAAATCTAGAGTTCGTTGGCTATGCATTGAGATCAGGGGCGATGCTTAGTTGGGGCGGGAGGGGGCGGCCGACCCCCCCCCCCGAATTTTCGCGCAGAAGTTCCGATTATATAGTATTCGTATAGAAAATTTTGGAAATATAGGGTTTCGACCACCCAAAACAAGTGACTTCTGACCCCCGGTGACTTCCGACCCCCCCAACCTTCGGGTCAAGCTTCGCCACTGATGAAGATGATAATTCCGCTTTCTTCCATCGGGTAGTAAATGGGAGGAAAGCTATTAATGCGATTCCGGGTTTAATGGTGACTGGGGTTTGGTTAACGAAACCGGCGTTGATCAAAAGGGAGGTCTTAAAGCATTTTAGAGTCAATTTTCTGAGAAGTATGTGGTGAAACCGCTCCTTCAGTGTTCGAGAATTAAAAAAGTTCCTTCGGAGTGTTCAGATTCGTTGGTTGGGAGATTTACAAAAGCAGAGATTAAGAAGGCGGTGTTTGACTGTGGGTCTGATCGGGCCCCAAAGGGTTTAATTTCAGTTTTGTGAAGTATTTTTGGAGTTATCTTGAAGAAGATTTCTTTAATATGATGGATTCTTTCTTCGACTCGGGTAGGATTAGTAGAGGCTGCAGCTCCTCTTTTATCACATTGATTCCTAAGTCTAAGAATCCGGTCGGTTTTTCAGATTATAGACCGATCACTTTGGTAGGAGTTATTAGCAAGGTTGTATCCAAAGTGCTCGCCTTACGTATGAAGAAAGCATTGAGTTATGTTATTTCAGATACGCAATCGGCCTTCCTTATGGATAGATTCATTTTGGACGGGCCTTTGGTGTTAAATGAGGTTTACAGTTAGTTATGCAAAAGGCGGGAAAAAGCTTTTATGTTGAAAATTGATTTCGAAAACGCATACAATAATGTGAATTGGGGTTTTTTACTCTCTATGTTGGATCAAATGGGTTTTCCTTCAAGATGGGGGAGGTGGGTGAAAGGGATTTTGGAGTCTGCTAGGTCTTCGGTTCTTGTGAACGGGGCGCCTACTTTCGAGTTTCAATGTGAGAAGGGTCTCCGTCAAGGGATCCTCTATCGCCTTTCCTGTTTTTGATTGTTATGGAAGCTTTCACTTGCATTTTCGAGGGAGCTCGCAATGAACGCGAGTTCAAAGGCATTCAAGATAATAGAACCGGTTTGAAGATCTCTCATCTTCTTTACGCATATGACGCCTTAATTCTTGGGAGTGGTCGAAAGATAATATAGAGACGATGGCTCGTTTGTTACGAATTTTCCACATGTGCACTGGTCTTAAAATAAATATTAAGAAGTCACATATTTTTGGTATAGGCGTGGATAGTGCTGATCGTAATGAGATGGCGGATATTCTCGGGTGCAGGATTGGAGAATGCCCTTTTGAATATTTGGGTATTAAAGTGGGCGCCAACATGAACCGTGTTTGTAATTGGAATACGGCTGTGGATACGGTTCGGTCTAGACTATCGTCTTGGAAAGCAAATACTTTATCCATGGGGGGTCGCTTAACTCTCATTAAATCTGTTTTGTCTAACCTCCCGATTTATTACTTGTCTATTTATAAAGCGCCAATTCACGTTTTGGAGCTCATAGAGAAGCTAATGAAGAATTTTCTTTGGCCGGTTCAAATGAAGCGAAGAAGATGCATTGTGTTTCGTGGGAAGTTGTTACCACTTCGAAATCCAACAGGGGGCGTGGTATCTCAAGGCTAGAGGACGTTAATAAGGCGTTGATTACAAAGTGGGCGTGAAGGTTTAAAAAGGACCCGAATAGTAGTTGGCGTCGGATTGTAGAGGCGATTCATGGTGGTAGAGGTAAATGGTGCTTTCTCCCTGTGAACAATGGGTTGCCCGGGTGCTGGAAGTCTATTGTTTCGCTTGTTGGCAAGTTGAAGATAGATGGTAAAGATATTCATAACCTTATTAGAGGTAAAGTGGGGAATGGTTCGGTTTTATGTTTCTGGACAGATAAATGGTATGGAGAGACAATTCTTATGAATAGATGGCCATGCTTATTTCATTTGGAAATGATTAAGAGATGTTCGATTGCGGAAAGGATCTGGTACCAAGATGGGGTGTTTTCTTTTGTAGATAAAATGGCGGAAAGGCCTTAATAGTTGAGGAAATATCAGAGTATCGTGATCTTCAAGAGATGCTTCTTAAATTCAATTTTGCAAGAGATAAAGATTTGTGGTGCTGGGAACCAGATTCAGGTGGCTGTTTTTCTATTCAGAACGTGAAGAAGATGATGCGGAGAGGCCGAGACGTCAGCAGGAATCAAAATATGGTGTGGACCGGGTGGGTTCCGAATAAAGTTAATATTCATGTGTGGAGACTCGACATGGACCGGTTACCAACTAAGAAGGCGCTAGTGAGGAGAAATATCACAGTGGAAGATGCTTATTGTGTGCTATGCAATTCGGAGGAGGAAACTTCTGTTCACATCTTTACCGGTTGCTTGTTCGCTTGTGGCATCTGGCAGTTCATTGAAAAATGGTGTCGTTTGGACCCTATCTTTTTGTTCGGGGTTGAAGACTTAATGAAATTGCCAGATTCTATTCGGGGATCAAAATGGAAGAAGGAGATTGTGAGAGGCATTGTCATGACGGCTTTTGTTGGGTGATTTGGAGGGCTCGCAATAAGGTTGTTTTTGAAGAAGACACTCCGAAGGTTTGTGAGATGATAGCTTGTATTAAGTCTTGATCGTATATATGGTTGCGTAGTCGGTCCAAGTTTCGTGACCTTAGTTGGAAGGATTGGAGTAAATATCCATTGTATATGTTTTAATGATGTTTTTGGAGGTCCTCGTATTGTGGGCTTAGCCGTTTTTTAATGAAGCTAATCGTTCAAAAAAAAGTAATACTCCTTTATGTTTGAATTTTCTCAGACTTTATAATTGGAAGTTCACAAGGATGCTTTGACAGTTGATCAGATAAAATCATTAGGTTTTTTCTAAGAGTTAGAGACACAAGCCTAGGGGTGGGGTTGAGGTCCATCATTTAGCGAATTTAGTTAGGGTATTGGAGGATGCCAGTTGAGTTATTCAGAGGACAAATGGGTGTGGGATGTGGATTGTGAAGATGTTTTTTAGGTTAAAGGCGTTAGAAGTGATATCAATTATTTAACTCTTCTGGATGGTTTGCATGCTACAAAGTGGAATAGTTGGGAGGCAAGGAAAGTGATCATTCTTGTATGGCGTTTGTTGTTGAATCGTATTCCTACTATATTTAATCTGAATAAAAAATGGTTGATATTTAGGATATCAGGTGCCCGTATACGTGTGTGGTTGTGTGTTTTAATATATAAAGCAATAAAGTTTAACTTTTAATCTCATAATTGAATCGTTAAATATAGGTTTATTGGATTTCTATAATCTCAACTATCAAATATTGACCACAACCGATCCCAACTACGAAATGTTTGCTTCCGATCCCACCTTTTGACATATTGTCCTCCAACCAACTTTTGTTAACTGATAACTAACTCCGTCAGTGTATGATGACGTGTTAAAAAAATTCAAAATTTGCAGCCACCATCACCACGATCTACCTTCCCTTCCCTATCTTACCACCATTGCACCACCATCACCAACTGCCACTACCAACTCCCACCACCGTCTTCTTCCAAACCTACAAATCGAAATCCCAACTTGCAAACCCTAGAACCTGCATTTCGTCACCTTTACTGTCACCAACATATAACCCTAAAACCGCAAAACCCTCAAAGTTGCAAATCATCACGTCTACCATCACCAAACCCTAGAACCTTCAAATTGAACATGTAATATGTTGAACCTACAAATTGAACCTATAAGATATTGTACCTGCAAATCGAACCTGTAATATGTTGTGTCGCAAATCGAACTGAAATACCACTGCACCGGTGGTCGAGGGAGAGAGAGAGAGGGAGGGAGAGAGATAGTTGATTCATGCTAGTGTCTTGTGGGCGACAAAGGTAGTTGTTGATGTCGATGGAATTTATATCCAGAGAAGAAAGGCGAAAGATGATAGTGGTGATTGTGGAGGGTGATTGGGTGGATGGTGGCGGAGTTTGAAGAGAGGTTGAACATAGTGTGGTTTGTTGGTGGAGGAAGTAAGATTGTGTGAGGGAGTTTGGTGGGCCATTTGTATTTAAGTTATTGACTAATTCTATGTCTTTAAAGTTTTAGCCACATAAGAGGGTATATGGCATGCAAGAATAACACATCAGCAACAAACAAATAGTGCTAGTATTCTGTTATTTATCTATGGTCCGTTGGTGGACAATATGTCAACAGGTGGGACCGTCAGCAAACATTTTGTTTGTTGGGATCGGTAGCGACCAATAGTTGATAGTTGAGATTATTTAAATCAAATAATTTTAATTATATATGGTTAATATTGATTTTGAAGCTTTATATACCAAGGATTTACTCTTTTAGGAACCCATGCCTCTTATGGTTGATTAAAGAACCGTTATTTTGGTACAAACCAAATTACAAACAAACACGTAAACATTTTTATTGGGTACAATGCCTTGCTAAAGATCTATGAAGATGGATATGATACATATAGGTATAAGGGGAGGATCAATTGAGAAAAAATCTTCTTTAAAAAAATTGAAATTAATCTAAGCCATGTATTTATATAATCAAAGGTTGTGAATGAAGATGGCACCCCACAAATCAGCACCCATTCTTACTTACCCCTAACCTCATTGCTTTGCTTGTCCCACCCTTCCCTTCAAAGTAAGTGGTTTTCTCGATGATTGAGTTGCCTGAATCACACAATGGCTTTTTCTAAAACTCTTTACTCATTGTCAATCGTGTCATCCACCTTAATGACCCCTTTTGTTTTCACACATATCATTCTCAGCAATCAAATTATATCATCACCAATGCAAGATCAAAATTCTTGCAAAAGAAATTGTCACGTTAGCTCCCTATTAACTATTCACTATTCACGTTAAATCATCACCGGTAGGGGTGAGCAAAATTAACCACAACCGACATAACCGAACCATAACCGACATAACCGAACCGATTTTAACCGATAACCAACATAACCAACGGTTATGGTTATGAAATTTCTATAACCGACCGAGCGGTTATGGTTATGGTTATGAAGCTTTGGTTAACCGATATAACCAAACCGAACTTGTATTGTTATGTTTATGTAATAGATTTATGTTCTATATTAACTATATAGAGGTTTTTTTTTACTATAATAAAAGTATGTTATTAACAACATGATATTGATGTAGTATTCTTTTTTTTTATGATGAATTAAACTTGTAAGTTGTAACCAAGGGGTTAAATATGTTTTTTTTGTTAATATCTTATTAAAAGGGATCCCAAATTGGTACTTTAACTAGAAAGTGTAGTCTTGATTAACTTATAAATAATAACCCAAGCTAAGTCTATCATTGTAGGTTCTGAGTTTTTAAGACCCAAGGGCTTTTAATTTATAATTTAGCTGAAAGTTAGCTTTGGTTGATTTTTTTTCGTTAATAACCGAAATAACCATAACCGAACCATAACCGAATTCATAACCGATTAACCATAACCGAAGTTTGGTTATGGTTATGGTTACGAAAATCCCATAACCAAAATAGCGGTTATGGTTATGGTTAATGGTAAAAACCAACCCAAACCGACCCATGCACACCCCTAATCACCGGTGCAAAATCAAAATTCTTGCAAAAGAAAATGTCACGTTAGCTCACTATTCACTCTTTTTCCTCCTCTTTCTTCATTTAAAACCTCATTACTCACAAATTTCATTTTCTTTCTACAAATGCATGCACTTAGTCAATAATTTTTTTACACTCTCTCCTCCAACTCATTGTCCATGTCATAAATCCAACTCATTGTCCATGTCATAAATGCACTTTAAATGCATTGCATTGGTATGGTCTTAAAGAATTAAAACCCCTAATTACTTGTTTGCGGAAATCATGATTCGGAATCCCCACCTTCTCCGGCCACAATCACTTTGAATAGAGTTGTGGGTACAACCCCTCTCTCGTATCCACGAGTCGTTGATACTGAATCAAGATAAAGACCAGAGTTGTTGTTGTTGAATCGAACTCCCAAACATCCACTTCATGACCTTGCAAACGTTAGATTATGAAATCACGCATGCACACTCTCTCTAAAAGTGAGCTGCTTCACACCGATATAAAATTTTAATTTGTTATTTTTATTATTTTTAATAATATTTAATCTATCATTTAATTTGATTTTTTCACTCCTAAATTGTGTTCGTTAACTTTTTTAAACTACACGCATTTTGTATTTTATTTGTCAACACTCACTTATAAATTTTATTGAAAATGTAGTTGTATTCAAAATAGCGTATTTCTTTTTGTCTTGTAAACTATACTGAGTACCATGTAATACAACTACCGGACTGATACCGAACGAACTACCGATAATTACACACCTACTTAACATAATTATTTAATGAACATTAATCCCATGGATCAAATGCGTTACAGACAAGTATATATAATGATCTATCTATATATGTAAATTTTACGCATAAACTTGTTGCGAAAACATAATAGGTATTATTGGATTGTAATAATCCTACCTTTGTGTTGTCCCACCTAAGTTTATTCTTCCCACCAATCTCACCTTTTAATTTATTTTTTCTCATTGCACCCGCCGTTAAGTCACATAAACGCTGTTAGCTCAAACTTACAATTTTAGTTGATTGTTCATCGGATTTGAAAGAGGTAATCGAGACGATGATATTGGTATGTTCAATTGCTGAATGAGCATGGTTTGATGGTTTAGTTGTTGGTTCCGGTCATCCCCTCCTACAAGAACATCAACCTGAAACCCATCAAACCATGCTCGTTTATGCAATTGAACATACCAATATCATTGTCTCGATTCCCTCTTTCAGATCCGGGGAATAATCGCCTAGAATGTGAGTTTAGCTAACGGCGTTAGTGTGAGTTAATGGCGGGTGCAATGAGAGAAATTAAAAGCTGGGACTGGTGGGAAGAATAAACTTAGGTGGGATTATTATTGGCCAACAACACAAAGGTGGGATTATTACAATCCAATTTTCCTAAGTATTTAATAGAAGAATTTGTGTTTAAACTTTTGACTTGAGCACAAAAAAAGATGTTATCAGCTAGCATCCCGTGTCTAAGGTAGAGGACAAAAGAATGAGGCCGAAAGAAAGAGTATGGGAGGCTCAAAAGTCACTTAGTGGAATTTGTGGGACATTGGCTTCGCTTCTTGGCCTTTTGGCTAATGTTAAGTGTATTAATGGTCCAACACTGTTTATTTGACCACAAACACAAAAATTGGCCGGTTTAATTCCAGATATTTGTCCTTACGCCGGAGGGTGGTCGCAGAGAGGCCCTCCATCCTCATCTGTGACAAGCCTAACGGTTTGTTACCTTGTGCAGATTTAATCCAGAGTTCATTATCCACAAAAGATCTAATTAACCAAGTTTTCTTTCTAATACACTTACAACATTGGACTAGTTTTTAGATCTTCACTCAACAAACAAACAAGTCGTCATTCGCACTCACATATAATAAATATATAATTAAGTTGTGTTAAACGTATCCTCTTTTTTATTTTTTTCTCATAAAGGATTCTTTAAGCATGCAAACCATATAATTTCACTCTCAATCGGTACTGACTAATGATTCTATAATAAGACTATAATCTATGCACTGCTTTTTAGAACTTAATTTATCATCATTTTGTTTTACCAATAAAGGTTTTCAATACATTATGAATTTTATTCTTTCTTGTTGTCGTGCAAAAAGCTTTTTGATATGTAATAGTAAATATAATACTAGAGTAGGTAAAGATTAGAATCTGTTTTTTTTAAGTTAACGTATTCATATAAAACAAAGATATAAAGATAACCTTAAAAACGACCCGTTTGGATTATGTTAAAGAACACAATTGTATAAGTTATAAAAAACTTTTTATTGTTTTTATTAAATATTTTTCTAGGAACTTTTGAAGGGGTTATGAAAGGAAAAACCTTCTCAATTCAACTCAACAAAAGCCTTTTTAATAGTTTCACACCAAAAGGTTAAAGAACGAATTTAATGAAGTATAGTTAAAACTAACTAAATTGTATGGGTTATTTAACTAAAGAAAGAGTTCAAATTGGAAAACTATGCATTATATTTTATGAACCGGAATTAATGTTTCTTTACCGTGTGGATAATAAGCTCTCAATGACTTAATGTCATTTTTAGAGTATTTTTTATATGTAATAAATAAGTAGTTGGTTGCTTCACGTGTCATAACTCTTTGAGGCTTTGAGCCCACGAATTTTTTCTCTCCTCTCTTGTTTCAATCGCTCGCCTTCTATTTTTTAAATCAAAAAACTCATTTTCTAATTGTTATGTATCGTGTTTCAAAATATTGTTTTATATTATTACACTGGCTTCTATCTAGTTTTCTAGCAGCATTGAAGGCACTTTAAAAGTCTAAAATCGAAGCTTTTTTTTACTTTTCAATAAAACCAAAATCAAGAACTAAATTGATGCGGTAGCTTTGAATAAAAGTCTTCGAGAGTATGTGGAAATTTGGACATCAGAAAGTTTTTCTTATAAGTAAGGGGGACGGGGCATTACCCGTGAGTTTTTTTAACTTCACTGATTTCAACAAATCCTATACTGTCACATCACTTCACTGATTTCCTTTACTGAAACATTTTTTTGAAGGCAACACCTCACTGATTATTACCCACAATCAATGAGAGATAGAGAGAGAAATCACGGTTACCAGCCCGTTAACTAGAACCAGAATTCAGTTCACGGGACCACTACCAGCATGGGTGGCGACGGTGTTACCGTACTGATAGTGTGGTACTCGTGACCAATTCCGGTGGCGCCCCGTCCCCCTTACATAAGTAGAGTTTATTCAAGTATTTTTCTTAGTAAGTTAGCTAATCATAAGTTACCAATAATCGAATATACATTGCATCACTTATATTAACACCTTTTTTTTATGAGTGTTAGTGGAAACATGTTTACCACGATGAAAGATTTGAATTTTTCTTTCTTTTTTTCTTCTAACAAATGAGTATTTTCAATTATTTGTTTTTTTACTTTTTTTTTACTTATCTATGATAGTTCCTCCTTTATTTTTTAGTCAATCAACCCATTACCATTGGTTTTTTTTCTCAGTCAACACACTATTCATTTTTTTTAATTAACTTATTATATAAATTTTATTTTAACCTAATCATGTAAAATACATATAAAAGAGTCATCTAACTAAACTTTTAAAATGAAACATAAGATATAAAAAAAGCTAAAAAAAATTAAAACTTGACGGTCTCAATATCAAATGCAAAATATAACCAAAAATGCAAAAATTTAAGGGACACTACACCAAACACTCACAAATTGCCACACCACCGTAGACACCATACACGATATAAATATATGCTCTGCGTTTCGGATGCGCAATCGCACAATAAGCATTTGTTGGAGTTAACCCCACAAATTGCATTTTAGGTTAGAGATTTGTTGGATACGTTTTCTCATGTGGGGTTAGGGAGCGGGGGAGAGAGCTATTTCATGACATAGTGATTTTAGTGTTGGAGAATTTGAAAGCGAGGAATAAGAAACTTTTTTACAGGCAAAGAATTGAAGATTGAAGATATTATTCGAGATATTAAATTGATCGGGTTTTTATAGTACAAAAATAGATCTGAATGTAGGTCGTTAGATTGGTCTAAATGGTATAAATTTGTTGTGTCTTGATTGTTTTGTGTTGTGCGGTTGTTTTGTTTTATTTGAGGTTTTCTGCTTCTGAGGTTTTAATAAAATTTATTGTTCAAAAAAAATGTACCTGAATTTTAGCAGAATATCATGTTAACAGAAGTGGCAAACTTTGATATATTTTAATTATATAAACTCGAATTCTAATTCTAATTCTATGTAAATTTAATCTCTTATTGGAATCTATTTCTTCATAAAAAATGAAGCAAACACTAAAAAATGAGAAGAAATTCATGAATTATGAAAATATAAAATAGCACTTTTGTTGATCATCCCAGCCCAATGCAACGGACCCGGTCCACACACGCCTCATGGAATGGATCAACATAACCCAGCCAAATCCAGATTAAATATGACATTACGATTATATGAGTGAGGCGCATGTTGTTAATGCAATAAATTTAAGAATCCAGCAATAAATAAAAGTTTTAGTTTCCTTTAAGGTCAGTGGATTACGAAAGCTTTATATTTTCTAGACCCAATTCTTTTGTTTCGCGTTTTCGACTACCCAAATAAGCAGACCATTTGAGGTATCTGCCCCAAACCACCTTTCCCCTTCGTAATCAAGTTAACCGATGCTTTGATGGTAAATTCTAATCTTCGTGAAAAAAATCTATTTAACACAAACACAAACACAATCAAGACGTTCAAGCGACATACGATCACATAGGGGGTCCAAACAAGATTACATTTCACAAGGGTGACAAAATAATTCTTAAAAGAATGTAACATGCAGGGTGAGCATTTATTTATTCAAACAAATGACTTGTGTCCACTAAGCAAAGGGTCACAATTACCATAAATATTTAACACACCGACGATGACGAGTGATTCTGGCTCTTCAAATTAAGGCTTGGAACGAATAGATAGAAAGATAGATACAAGATATCACCAGCCTCTTTTAAGCACCTACCTGGCTAAACAATAGCCTGCGGATCTGCAAACATAATCAAAAGGCGTTCAAAAACACACAAACTTCATACATCAATGGGTGACAACGTAAAATATAAGTGGCAAGATGAGCGGGTCAGCCATGTCAAACGTCAAAATATATAATATTAAGAATGGGTTTTTGTTAGAAATAATCGAATTGATAAACTTGTTTTTATATAATGTAACCATAGTTATCAAAAGCGCTAGGCGCACTCAAGGCGCATAGGCCTCGCCTGGGGCCTAGGCGTGAGGCGCAAAAAAAGCGAGGGCCTGAAATAAAAAAAGCGAACATAGACAATAAAGTAATAATATACTAAAACACTACTATCTTTCATCTAGCTAGTATCTAAAGTTTTAAAATATTGATGTATTAGTGTATAGAAGTAGTTTTCCTTAGATAAAAGTAGAAATATGGCTGGAATCTAGGCATAGTTTAACGAATTTGACAGGAAACTCTCCAGAATATGGGAATCTAGCTGAAATTTGCACCTAAACCATCACCATGAAAGTTAAAGCGCAATTTCCTCGACTCAAAGCGCAAATGCATCGCCTCGCCTAAAAATGGGCCTAGGCGCAAGAGGCGATGGCTTTTAACAACTATGAATGTAACTACTTCAATAACAAACTTACCTTTTCTTAAAATGATTTAAGATATATGCTATAAAGTTACAATTTAAGAAATTGCTGACCCGTATTTTCCCGTTTCCTTACAACCATACCGGATATAAAATCTTTGTGTTTGTTTGGATGAGGATGTCCAACATTGTGAGAACTTATCATATTCAGTTATTAGTAGTATGCGAAATACACAATGTTTGTTTAAAGAACAAAAAGGATGTGAAAGGAAAAGTACCTCGGGAAGTTTCCCACGAAATACAACATCCAAACGAGCATCAAGCGAGTTTTCAAACACAATTTTTTCCATCACGAGAAGCCAGAACCACACCTCCGGAGCTGAAAAAAACCCACACATCATCATAAGACAACATCACAAGACACTGTTTTTTTCCCAATCTCTTAGTTAAAAATAATAAAATAAAAAAATAAAACTTTAAATTGAAAATGTACCAGGAAAGAGCATGAGGATCGTTAGGGGAAGGGGCAGGTGGAAGGTAGATATTGTCAACTATGATCTCAGGTTCATGAACATTTGCTTTCTCTGCATATTCTGCCTTCGCTGCATGAAGAACAGATTGAACCATCTGCTCGTCTTCTTTCCGGCAACGCAACAACACTGATGGTTCTTTCAGCCGAGTAAACTCTGAAAACACATAGCTTGTTGTGAGACTATATGATAATATTAATAAATTAATTTAAGGGTTAATATATGCTTGATTAGTACCTGAACGATTAGAGATTTCAACAGTCCTTCATAGTTGTGATGGTGTCGAAACTTCTGATGGCTCACGTTCAATAGATCTTTTGATGCTGCTTCTCTCATGGCATTAACCAAGTCATCTTGTGCTTGAAGAACCTTGATGCGAGAAGCATTCATTGCATAGAGTATTCACTGCAGTAAGAATTGTAAAAAGTAATTACATACAAACTTCTAAGATACCCATTTGCTAAAACTAAATTAGCTCTAACAAGTAACAAATAAACAAAATCTAAACCACATGATGGTCATCCTCAAACTATTTAATTAATGAAAATTTGTAACAGAAGAACAAACATATAATGTATGTACATAAAAAATTGAGTAAAAATGTTAGGAGAATTTTACATTTTCTTTCGAACTTCAACTTGCTTCTGTTTGCGTTCATACTCCTGCCGGATCTTCTTTTTCTCTGCCTCCACTAATTGCAATTTCTCAATGTTAAATTCCTGCAATAGTCGAACAATTAAAAAAATCAACTTACGGAGTTGACTTGTGAATTTGCTACTATGGTCATAGCTACTTAATCCCCAGAATGTGGGTTAGTTTTATGCCAACTGATTGTCTAAGATTGCGTTGAACTGATTTCAGTTAGTAATTGCAGTCCCACAACAATAACCAATGAGATACGTATAGATTTAATAAACTTGACTTGGTTCCGACTTCCATGCATTATGATAATACTGACTATCTGCAAATACTTAACCCCACAAAGATGACCATAGAAAACAATATATGCATTCCCATCACATAAATACATAATCAGCATATATAGCTAGCTAGGTACAATTAATGCCTTAATAAGACAAACTGGAACGGTGTAGAATGAACTTGGTACAGTAATGTCCCAATCCTGCAACTTGTCGATTCAAAACCCTCAACTAATAATCACCCCAAAATTAACAAATTCGCAGAATTGAGTTAATAAAATTTAGTTAATTACGATTTACAACAAATTGCAGTTTATCAGTGTTCATTTCCTGCACCAATCACCCAAAAAGACAGAAAAAGAATATGTATCATCATCACATGAGTGGAATAACAGGAGTCCACAACTTGCGTTCTTGGTAGGGCTGCAAACGAACTGAACTTTCAGCGAACAGTTCATGAACCGTTCGGCGGGAAGTTCGTTTGTGTTCGTTCGTTTAATAAATGAACGAACACGAACAAAAAATTTTGTTCGTTTAGTTAAACGAACGAACATGAACAGACGCCGCGTTCGTTCGTTTATGTTCGTGAACGTTCGGTGACGTGTTCGTTTATGTTCGATAGTTCAATAGGGTTTATAATTTTTTTATTTTCTTATATTTACCCAAATAAATAATATATGTGAGGTAAATATGTTTGGATAATTTAGTTATATTTTGGGTGGATCTAGCAGATATCTTAACAATTATTTTTATTCCAAAGTTAATATATGTTCGTTTGTGTTTGTTTATGTTCATGAACATTTCGTTGTGTTCGTTTGTGTTCATGAACACTTGTTTGTGTTCATTAATGTCCGTATGTGTTCGTATACGTTCATGAACAAAGTTAACAAACGAACACAAACGAACACGAACACAAGTGTTTTCTTAACGAACGAACACGAACAAAAAATCTTGTTCGGAAAGTGTTCATGAACTGTTCGTGAACACATGAATTTCCTTAACAAACGAACACGAACAAGGCCTTGTTCGTGTTCGTTTCGGTTCGTTTGCAGCCCTAGTCTTGGTACTGATTTATTTTACGACAAAAAAAAAACTCAAATAAAGTTACCAAATATCGAATTAATGACTTTCATACAATTGATCACAAAACATATAAACACCATCTTTTGATAGTACTTAACTTTATAAAGCCAAACAAATCGTACATTGCTCTACAACCTATTAGACATTAGGTTGCATAATGGAAAAATTAATACATAAAATCCATTTACGGGATAAACAAATAAGGACAACAATACATGCCTACCAACCCCCTATTTACTAGAAAATACAAAATTGCCCTTACTTAAATAATCCTACTTAAGTTCATTTTTAAGTTACGAGTTGAAACCATCAAACACAAATTCCTGCAACATCAACTAAAAACCTAATATGTTGTCATATTTAGAACTTTAACTCAAGTTCATCCTTAACCGTTAAGTATACCTAGATATCCGAGGCAGATTATATAACAAACTGAATCGACTGTATTTGTTTACAAATTATCAATTAATTCCTGCATCAATCAACCTAATAAATGAACAAAAGCTCAACCATACACGACCACCCCTAAACTTTATCCTAAAATCCATGAAATTCAAACTGCGATTCACTAGTTGAAACCACAAAACATTAAATTCCTTCAACAACCAACTAAAAGCTCAATTACCCGCCGTCACAGATTCACAATGTTAGTTGTCACGTGAATACGTGATATAATCATATAACCTCAACTATATCTATAGATCACAAATCAGATCGCCAGGAAACTCTCAAACGCTAACTTCCTGCAACAATCATCGTGCATACCTACATACTCCAATACCTTTATACCAAAAAACCATGAAAATTAACAATTTAGTCAAACATTCCAACTCAAAAGTTCATGACGATCCACTAATTTCGATCACGATGTCACTTCACACGGTTACACAACCATAGATGTGTAATTAACTGGATTTGTTTACAAGTTCTCAATTAAGTGATTAACTCCTGCATCAATCAATCAACCAAATAACTGAACAAAAGCTCTACCATACATAACTACCCCTACACTTTATACTAAAATCCATAAAATTCAAATCATAGCTGAAATCACAAAACATTAAACAACTTCAACATACCTATTAGTCTATTACAACATCCACATATAATTAAACAATCAGTCAAATATTCTGTTTTAAAATAATGACGGTTAACTAATCACGATGTTAGTTCAAACAGTTACGTAACCCTAGATGTAACATAATATGCTAATAATAAAACTAAATCAAACGAAAAATAATAATAATAATAATTTGATTTGATAAGAAATTTACTTCTTCAGCGGAAACAGAGATCTCGTTGGCCTTTTCATCGGCTTCTTGGCGGATGAATCTAACCATCTGCTGAATCTGCTTCGAAACATCTGCATCGTTCATCTTTAGATCTTAATAATTTGGAAGAAGCAAACAGAGAGAGATTGTATGAGATAGGTTACTGATAATATGATTGGGGCAGATGGTATGGATCGAAGGAGTGGTGATGTGATGTTAATGAGATGAGATTGTTCATTATAATAATATAAATAATAATATAATTTAGTTTTTAATCGTGTCACAGGGCCGGTCACATGAGACGTGTTTTGTGTTTTCATAACTAGTCCTTTTGTTATGTTGAAAGTACATAAACAGTCCCTGGGATTGATTTTTTACTTTTTTTGGGTGATGGTGATTGGAAAAATGTGAGCGATGTGGATAAAGAGGTAAAGGCGAAGTGGTCCCGTGGTTTTACATTACTTCGATAGCAGTATGGAGGAGGTCTAAATGTCTAATCAAGAAGAGTCTAGTATGAGTTAATATAGGTTGGACCTCGACTTGAGTAACTAGTAGTTGGTGTCAACTTCACGTATTTTCGAATCATTACCCGGTAATTGTTGAAAAGAACGGATTTTCAATTGAGCATCATCCGTCTTGGCAATAGAATAGTATTCATCCAAAAATACTTGTTGCATCTCTTCCCAAGTGTAAATATTATGCGAAGGCAAAGTAGGGAACCAATGTTTTGCTTTGTCCTTAAGAGAAAACGGAACAATCTCAACCGAACTTCATCTTGGGAGAAATTGTGACCCCCAGTAGTGCTACAAATCGCCAATAACTCATAAAGATGAGTGTATGGCTCCTTGGTGGCCTGCCATGAAAATGAGGAAGAATATTGATGTAGTTCGGCTTGCAATAAAAAGATCTTCTTCCTCAAGGTTGTGGAACAATGGGTGACTCATTCTCGGAAATAACTGGCCTAAACCGACCATTAACCCCTAAAAAACGGCGCCAAAATTTGATTGGATGTCGCGGTCCGGTCAAAGATAGTATTTAAATGTCCTATATTACCTCAACTAATGTAGTAGTGGCAACAAAGGATGTCGAACCACGAAGAGTTTATGATCGTGGAAAAAAGTTTAGTTGATTAAAAAGATGTCACTTTATGAAGTTAGTCAATTATGAAGCTTGCATGTTTTTGTTCATTTGAGATTTTTGATTTAAGAAGAGTTCGTTTATTTAGAAAACTTGAAATTAAAATGTATTAGAATTGATAAATAAAAATGAATTGTAAACAATTGGTAATAAAAGATCACAACCCGGGTTCAACAAGTGAAGTCTAAGGTTTTCACAAATGGGTCAAACAAATCTAATGCAATTGGTGTTAACGGGTTGATTGTTCAATAGGCGTAGGTATCAATAATCATCAACATCTATGATGGACAATAATATACTTCATAACACTAGAACATACAACCATAGGTTTGTGTTAAAGCAAGGAATCATGTTCATGACACTAGAAATTGGCACAAGATCAATCAACTAAAATGACTTCAACATAAGATTAATCACAATTTAACACAGTTGTTCAAATACTCAATCAACACAGTTAGGAGTTTAAGAAATACCCAAATGTGATACAAAGGAATTAGCCATTTCGTGGTCATGGAGCTTGAATCTTCAATCTTTGGTCTTGAATCTTGAGTATTGAATCTTGAAAATAGGATAGTTTGAATGATTTTGAATTTGGGGGAATTGATTGGGATTGATGGAATGAAATAATGGAGAAGGAGATACTCAATCATGAGCATTCAACGTGTTTTAAGGCTACCAAAATCGAAACCCCGTCTTGATCTTCATTAAAAAGCATTCAATTGGATTTTGACTTGCAACGGCGTCGACGAAGCCGATTCCTTCTTGGCTACGCGATTTTCTGTTGTCCTACCACGTTATATGCCATCCTCCTACGCCAGTGGCGTCGGCGACGCCAGTTTGCCTCGGAGCGTCCGTTTCAGCCTTTCTTGCTCGAGTGATCCCTCTTTATGCTTCCGAGATGTTCCAAAGCTCCAAATTGCACTCTTTTCATGTCAATGCGTGAAAATCATAAAACACATCAAAGTAGTGTTATTCCATAATCTTAGGGCTGCAAACGAATTGAACTTCGGTGGGAAGTTCGTTTGTGTTCGTTCGTTTACTAAATGAACGAACATGAACAAAAAAAATTCATTCGTTTAGTTAAACGAACGAACATGAACAAAGGCCACGTTCGTTCGTTTATGTTCGTGAACGTTCGGTAAAGTGTTCGTTTATGTTCGTTTGTTTATGTTTGTTTATATCCGTTTGTTTATGTTCGTTTGTGTTTGGTAGTTTGATAAGGTTTTTAATTTGTCTTGATATTCTTTTACTTTTATTTACTTTACTCAAATAAATAAACAATTTATATGAGGTATATATATGTATGTGAATTCGACTTTATAAGAAAGTTAATATATGCCCGTTGGTGTTTGTTTTCATTCATGAACACTTTTTTTGTGTTCGTTTGTGTTCGTGAATGTCTGTTTGTGTTCGTGTGCGTTCATGAACAAAATTAACAAACGAACACAAACATGAGTGTTTCATTAACAAACGAAAACGAACATAAAATCTTGTTCGATAAGTGTTCATGAACACATATTTTCCATAACAAATGAACACGAACAAAGCTTTGTTCGTGTTCGTTCGGTTCATTTGCAGCCCTACATAATCTTTCATATATTAATTAACCATTTTAGTTTGTTAACCCTCGTGCTTTTACCAACCTATCAACTGCTTATGGTGAGACCCCTGACTCAATATTAGTTTTGCATCAAATCTTGGACATAAGACACATAACACTTGCAAAGACCAATTTGTGCATTAATCATCTGTCGCCTTTAACGTTATTTTTCACAACTAGTAAAATAAACAACCACTTCAGTAAAAGAAAAAGAGATTACCAGGAAGAAAAAGAAGAGAAAAGAAAGAAAAAAGTAGATGACCTTTGTTTCAGAGTTTTTTAAAGGGTGAAAAGAAAAAAAAAAATGATAAGATTAGTGTTTGAGTTTTTTAAGAAGGAAAAAAGGAGAGAAATAAAGAGAAAAGTAAAATTATTTTCATCTTCAAGATATTTAAAGAGAAAAGAAAAAGTAAAGGGAGGCAAGGATTTTAATTTAGAGGTGTAAACGAGCTGAGCCTGAATACTTTGAGCTCGAACTCGACTTGAAATAATTATAGAACAATTTAAAAGGAGCTAAAAGATCGCTTAAGCTCGCTTTAATAGCTTAAACGAGTCAAAGCTCGACTCGAGCTCGACTCGCCAATATTAAATAGTTTGTCATACTATATATAAAATAATAATATAAATTTGTCTGGCTCCGTTTAGGCTCGCGAGCCTAAACGGTCTTTGTATGAAAAGCTCGAGCTTAGGCTCGATAACTAAACGATTCATGTTTCAAACTTGAGCTCGGCTCGTTAAGGCTCAGCTCGTTTGAACTTTTTACCAATCTAACCTCGAGTAGCTCTCAAACCATTGCGCATCAATTTACACCGCTAGATTTTATTTCCCTCTTTTTTTTTTCCTCTCTTGTAAACTCAGGAACATTGTAAACTCAGGAACATAGGGTACAGATATTGTTCCGTCTTTCTAAGAGGTGTTTGGGATTGAGTTTGGAAATGCAAAAGTGCTTTTGGTCAAAAGTGCTTATTGGCTTATGACTTTTTGAAAAGGAGTTTTAAAAAAAGTGTTTGGATTAGCTTTTTGGATGGGAAACGTCAAAAAGTCAATAGATTGTTATTTTTTAAGTGTTTCCTTAACTTATTGTGAATATTGGTTTGTATGGGTGATAAATTTGTAATTTTTTCCAAAAGTCAAAAGCCAAAAGCTAGGATTTCTAACTTTTCAAAACAGCTTTTCCACCCTTAAAAAACTAAAAGCCAAAAGTCAAAACAGAAAGTGCTTTGGGTTACACAAACAGCTTATTGACTTATTAGAGGGTGTTTGGGATTGAGTTTGGAAATGCAAAAGTGCTTTTGGTCAAAAGTGCTTATTGGCTTATGACTTTTTTGAAAAGG
>JAUTDX010002634.1:0-51390 GCA_030844895.1 Ambrosia x helenae | reverse complement strand
GATTCATATACATTGCTCGATGAAGACCCTACAATAAACAAAATTGACATTAATCAAAAAAGCTACAAAAGACTTTGATTAATAAGTGGTACACCTGTGTATATACATCAACACATCGATTATATAATACTACACAGATTAGTTAACAGCTATGATACACATGATTTGATACACCTGTGTATGTTTACTACTTTCCAATAAAACAATCAACAGGCTTTCAATTATTAGGTAGTACACCTGTGTATATACATCAACAAATTCGACTATACTATACTACACAGTTCATTTACCAACTAAGATACACATGCTTTGATACACCTGTGTATCTTACTACTTAAGTATACCACAGAAAGACACTTTCAATTATTAAATGGTACACCTGTATATATACATCAACAAACCGTCTACGTTGTACTACACAGAGCAGTTAGCAACTATGATACACATGATTAGAGACACCTGTGTATATTTACTACTTAACTTTAACACAATCAATGATACTTTAAATACGTGATACACTTTCAATTGTGAAAAAAAAAACACGATTGGCAATCAATTAAATACATCCAAAATACAAAGACAAACATCTATGTAATTCAATTCTACAAAACTCATACTACATACCTTGATTTCAACACTATTAGAAACAACGATTGTGAGGGTGTTTCTTGATCTTCTGTGGGATGAGACTGTGATTGAATGTTTTCAGGTGTAGAATAATTATCCATAACTCGTGATGATCGATTTGAAATTTGGTTTATATTGAAAACTTGTAGAAAATTATTATCGAAAGAATATAGATGTTGATCGAGTGAATGTACGTATGATTGATTGTTTTGATAGTTATTTGTTCTGATTGAGAGATAATTAAGGAAACCTCTCTCATAATTGAAAAAAATCACCAGTTATCAAAGAAATATATAACTGCCATAATTAATTAATTCGAATAAAATTAAAAAGAATAATATCTAAAATGATAATTACACAAATAACCCTATGATCAAGATGAAAAATGGATGGATGAGATTAGTTCCTACGGTTCCTAATTAGGGCCTTGGTTCCTATTTGATCTCATACCTATATATATATATATATATATATATATATATATATATATATATATATAGGCCAATTCTAAATTGCAAACCCACTCTAGTTGATTAAACCCTGAAAACTCATTTCCATGGCCTAGATGTTGCCACGTATACTTTTTTTCAAAACAAAAAAGGTTAGTTTTGTCATTTTAACCAACTCTTTTTCTCTCTCCTTTGTTTCTTTGTCAGATTTTCTTCTTTTAATGTGAGTGTATCTTCTCTTTCTCATCTCATTAAAATATGAACCAACATCATTATTCAAACCGATAATAATGATCGAACAGGTGGTCGGCAACAGATCTGAACGATCGGCAACAGATCGAACAGGGGTCGGGCAACCGTCCTTGGTTTTGGAGGATTCACAAATCTGGGTGTCGAAGAAGATCAGAAGAACAATGGGTTGAAGAACAGCAGATCTGAACAATCGGCAGTCAACGTTTGGTGGTGGTCTTTGTGCATATCTTTTGTTGTATGCTTCAATGGCATTTGTCACTTTTTTGTGTATCTTTTGTTGTTTTGGATTTAATGTGGTTTTGATGTAGGAACGTAAAACTACACATGCTTCCCAATCACAAGATGTCTTTCACTTTTTTTATATATTTTTTGGTTACAGTGAATACTTTTTGTTCAGAGAATGAACGTATGTTTTTTTTTGTTCTTTTGAATTTATAATTTGATTTTTCTAAATAAGTTTATGAAAATATATGTTTTTGTTGTTGAGTTATAATTTGTTATATGTTTTTGGTGAGATAAAGTTGTAAAACATATGTTTTTTGTTATTGGGTTACACTTTATTGTATGTTTTTTGTGAGATAAGTTTGTGAAATCATATGTTTTTGTTGTTTGGTTAAATTTAATTTATGTTTTTAGTGAGATAAGTTGTGAAATCATATGTTTTTGTTGTTGGATTATAATTTAATTTATGTTTTGGTTAGATAAGTTGTGAAATTATATGTTTTTCTTAAAGAGGAGAGAGGGAATGGCTTGATCTTTGTGAGGAGAGAGAATAGATCATTTTCATGGACAATACTACCCTTTTGTGACTAAAGTTACATCTTTACTTTTAAATCAAAATCCAGAAATAATCTTCACCATAGATCATATGGAATGGATGGTTAAGATATGGGTTTAATGGGTTTTCTTAAGTGGGGAGGGTTTTCAAATTATCCCTCCCCTATATATATAAACAATGTGTGATTTGTAACAGGTTATTGACACCCTTACGACTAATCGGAAACACTTAGAAACGACCGGCGACCCCGAAACAATGAGTGCATGTCTCCCCCATTTTCATCTAAACCTTTTCGGGGTGAATACATGCTTGTCATTGTGTCCGAAACTTCATTATTATTAACTAATTTGTTTGCATGATCATCTAAAAGTCACAGGTATCATACCATGGGTCATTCAACACTAGAAACTATAATGGGTGGATCCACTCGGGTATTAGTTCATATAAATCTTGGCTTAAGAGGGGGTTAAGAACCCATGTTCTATCACTGACAAAGTGATACCACAAAGATTTACTATAATATTTGAATGACTGGTTGTTTGCATTGTGTGTTTGTAATCTACATCACTCACTAGTTTGTTACCTAACGTATCTTAAGCATGTATTTAAGGAACTAAGTAAGTTCGGGGATGGGAACCTTGCAAGTTCGTGTGTCACTATGGATAAATGAATCGGCACTTATGTTTTGTTCATAAATAATATTGTTAAGCTGCATTTTCTTATGGTGTAATCGGCTACTTAACTACCTTTATTAATATGTAATTGGGCTTCAAAAACAATAATGTAATATGAAGAAGTTTATGTTAATGAACTTGCATAAGTGTGCTTTGTTTGATGTATAAATCGTAATAATTTGGATTAGAAAACGGATCGTTACAGGTTGTTATCAGAGCACGGGTTCAGGAATAATGGGAAAACTAACTAAATGTGTTGTTGTGTTATAGATGGAGAAAAATAATGAGGAACTTGGTAAAGGTTGGACATTGTGTGAGGTTCAACCGGCCGAAGGAGAAGGAGGGGAAGAACCAATGGAAATTGAAGAAGGTGAGATTCAAGGTGAAGTTAGCTATGTACCCGAACACGAAAGTCAAGAAGCCGAAACGGTTCAAGAACTAATCAAAGAAATATCGGGACTAGAATGGTACAATGATGGGTTGGAACTAAACTTAGGTAATATTGGTGTGATCGGACCATTCCCATTATTATCTCGAACCCACCATCTACAAAGACTACCTTAGCTCCACTAGAACCCTCTCCTATGAAGAACCCAATCTCATCAACTTTTACCCTTTTGGCACCCCTTATAGATTATCCCACGGCCCCACTTATCGATCCCTACCTCGAAGCCACTATCTTTAACCACACTAATGTCACACTCCAACAAGATGACTTCGTTACCCGTAGGGAATATCTAGAGTTGGTTGAGAATTATTATAGGATGAAAACCCAAAGGGATCAAGCTCAAAATATGGTGGATGAATTAAGGAAGCTCATTAAGAGATTCGAGTATCAAACCAAGCAAGTTATCGAAGAATTGAAGTATCTGATGTAAAAAGGAAGCTGCAAGGATTGGAGGGGTGGTAGGCGAGTTGAAGTATGGGAAGAATATGCATGTTTTGTGATAAAAATAAGTAGTATGTGTATGTTTGAAATTATGAATATGTTTGTGTGTTATTTGCGCATGAAGTATGTGTGTAGTGGTTGTGTGTTAGAAAACTATGTGGTAGTAATATTGTGTAAACATCTAGTGCATTTTGCTAATATATATACACACACACACACACACTAGATGATTATGTGTATCTTATAAACTAATTACACCTCTTCCTTAATAGAATATGCCTCGTGGAAAAACTAAACCAAGAAGGTTGGAAAGAAAGGCACAAACAAAGCAAGAAGTAAGAGATGTCTTACAACCAAAAGCTAAAAGAAATGTTGCCTCTTCATCTCACCATTCAGAACCTACAAATGAAAACAATCATAATGAAAAAATGAACAAGAAGAATTAGAAGAAAAGATGAGAAAACTTGTTCCTAGAAGGTACACAAGATTCCGTACCCACCATAATAAACATGCTAGGAGAAGAAAAACTAAACACTTAAAAATCCCCTATAAGGAACCAAGAAAAGGAATATATTAATTTGGAAGAAAACCATAGACCTAGATGTGATTATAAAACCTTCATGGCTTGTAAACCCAGAAAGTTTGACGGTAGTACTGGAGCCTCAGGAGCCACCAGATGGCTAGAATAAATGGAATCCATTCTAGAAATAAGTAATTGTGCACCCTGAGATCAAGTCAAATTTGCTACTCACTCCCTAAGAGCCGAAACCTTAAATTAGTGGAACATGGTTAGACAAGTTAAGGGTAGAAATGCAGTATCAGGTATGACATGGGTAGAATTTAGAGCCATAATCACTGAAAAATATTGTCCCATCAATGAAACTGAGAAAATAGAAATGGAGTTCCTAAGACTGGAAATGAAAGGGTTAGACTGCATCGGCTACATAAGTAAATTTAATCAATTGGCTAGACTAGTACCCTATCAGGTCACACAAGAAACAAAAAGAATAAGAAGGTTTGTTTGGGGATTAATACCACAAATCCAAGGAATAGTTGGAGGCGCTAAACAAATTAAGTTTGATACAACTTGTGAACTAGCAGTGGGTCTAACTGATGATATAGTCGGGTACAAAGAAAAGGAGAAAATGTAAGTCGGAAGCAAAAGAACCTGGAACGACACTTAAAGTTCAACCAACTACAACATCTCTGGAAGAAACCAAGAAAGCTTTCAAAACTGAGGAAGCTACGGAACCCAGAGAAGAAACCCTACTTAGGCAGCAATCCGTAATGCAACAAGTGCCACTATTATCATACCGGTGAATGCAAACGAAAATACGCCAAATGTGAGCAAACCCACTTTGGAGATTGTAGAGATCCTTTTTGCCAAACTTGCAAGAAAGTGGGTCACCTGACCAGGGAATGTAGATACAACCCTAACACGGGTGTGTTATGAATGCAAAGAAACTAGGCATTACAAAATCAACTGCCCTAAGCTCATAAACAAATAAAAAGTTGAGCAAAGAAGGGGACGAGCTTTCATCATGAATGCAAAAGAAGCCCGGAAAGAACCAGATCTTGTCACGGGTACGCTCCAACTTAATCAATTACCAGCTTATGTTCTATTTGATACGAGAGCAAATCTTAGTTTCATTTCAAACACTTTCTTAGAAAAACTAGACGTATCCTCCTAAAATCTCGAAAAAGTTTATGAAATAGAAATAGCCGATGGTAAAGTCTTACAAGCCAATAAAATCCTTAGAAACTGTACCCTAATCATTGACACCCAAACCTTTGAAATCAATCTTATTCCCATGGAATTAGGAGGGTTTGATATAATGATTGGAATCGACTGGTTAATGGCCCATCAAGCAGAAATCGTTTGTAAGGAAAAGCTAGTAAAAATTCCTTTGCCCAACCAAGACACTTTAATTATTTATGGTGAAAAATCAAGAGGAAAAGTTTGCGATTCGCTTGTTGGTTCGTAATTTATTTTCAATTATGTGATTTTGTTTCTTTATATGCGATTGTTAATAATTCTCGCTAGGGTTTTTATGATTTTGTTTTCTATTCATGTTTTAGGTCGTTCGAAGTGCTTTCTTCTCACCGTATTTTCCCTAGCTGCGCCTTACACCACCGCTCACCGCCATTGTTCATGAAGTCATACCCGTGTCTGCTGCTGTCATGGATTGTTTTCAAGATTTCTACCTTTGCCGATGTCATCAAGACAACAACACGTTTCTTCTTTTTAGTTTTAAAGGTTCGAAAGCATTTTCTTTTTCTCATGGATTTGTGCCAGCTTTCTTCTTGACCGGGGTAAACAATTGTTTAATGCTAGAATTTGCTCGAAAGAATTAGAAATTGTTGATGTTGATTTATAGAGAGGCGTAAACAGTTGTTTGTTTGCACTGTTTTAGATCGATAATCGTTTTGCTAGCTTCATACTCGATCGTTCTTTATTACTTAAACTTTTGTTCTTTATCTTTTTCAGATTTGGGTTTCACCTATGCCGCATGGAGACCTCATTCTTCAAAGTTTTGGTTTAGCCTCATTCAAGTAAGCTGATATTCACCATCTTAACCAATATGAAGAATTAGTTCTAATATTTTATATTTCAAACCTTTAGTTCTCTAATTTTTTTCTTGCTGTTGCTAGGATGAGAAATTATTCTAACGAACTTGAATACATAAATGGCTAGATCTCCTATTTTTTCTACTTTTCGGTGTGCATTTTAGACTTCTTAATTATAATTTCAAGAAGTTGTCTAACTAGATTATTTTTCCAAACCTGCTTAATTTGCTGAACTATGTGTGCATATATATTACATAGATCCAAACTAAGAGTTAGTATATCCATACAAAGGTTTTTATATTGAAGTTAACCATGTTGTATACAATAGTCCTGAGAAAATGTAAAAACATCACTATTATATATGTCTTTTTACTTTTTATTTTATTTTTAATTTCGCATGGTCTCATCTCTTTGAATCTCAAATTGCATTTTCGTTTGGCTATTAAGGTAGCCATCTGAATAATTATTTTTCCTATTTTGATTATATGATTGTGATGGTTTTTTTTTTGGAATCAATTGTTGAATACATCTTTTGCTTTTAAGGCAAATTTTTCATGTGTTCGCTTCAAAAATGTACTCATTTACACACATGGATTTCCATCTACTATATTCAAAAAAAGTATTAATCAAGTCCATGTAGCCTATGATTGTAAAATTAATGGATTTAAATTTAAATAGAATTAATGTCTTACTCTTTAGAAAAACAACATATTAAAACTTCATGGACCAATATTATTGAGCTATTTATTTGAAATTAATGTCTTACTCTTTAGAAAAACAACATATTAAAACTTCATGGACCAATATTGTTGAGCTATTTATTTGAAATTAAGTCTGCCATGTCGCATTTAGTTCTATTATGCATCTCATGTATGCATACAAATATACAATAAAATTTACATGACCAAAGTTAACCCGGTGTATTTATATCTCGACTATTAGGTTCTCATCTCGACTATTAGGTTCTCAACCAGTTGACTAATTCATATTTCTGTCAATTGGTTGAATAAAACAACTCATGCAACCTGCTAGCGTTCATAATCTATGTGTACCACTTAGTGAGACAAGGGTGAAGAAGCTATGAAATCAACATTTAAAATGTAAATAACAGGAATGCATAAATAGGTACTCTTCTAATTCCAAACATGAAATGTTTTAGAACTGTTAAACCATCTACTTTGTTTTCCTTTTTACAATTATTGGACGAGAGAGATAATATTAACGTGCGGCGGTATCTTCAAGCATTTGATAGGTAGAGATACACTATGGTGAACTGTTATTTATAACTAGAGGTGGTAGTTATGATTGTTTACTTATGAAGAGGTCAATTTAGATTATGTTTTTTCTGTAATGGGTCAAATGATTTGCATCAGGTCAGGTTTCGTTGACCCACTAACATTGCTTACTCCCTTTTTCTATTTTTAAACTGTTAATGGGTTTACAAACCTGTATAAGTGCTTTATTAATTAGTTGTTTATGTACTTAATTATTACTAATTGCTACTAAGTGTTGAATTAGGTAGTAGATTGATTAATAATTGCTTTATTGATTATTAAATGATTATAGAGATTTGAATATATTTTCGGAATTTATTTCAGTAGAATTCGAATTTCTTAAACAACCAGTCTTCTGTTGCTAGACTAATTTCTCTAAGTCGAATGCTTAAGTTTCTGGTTGTTTTTCTTTATTAACATAATTGATTATTAAATGATTATAGAGATTTGAATATAATTTTGGAATTTATTTCACTAGAATTCGAATTTCTTAAACAACCAGTCTTCTGTTGCTAGACTAATTTCTCTAAGTCGAATGCTTAAGTTTCTGGTTGTTTTTTTTTTCTTTATTAACATAATTGATTATTAAATGATTATAGAGATTTGAATATATTTTCGGAATTTATTTCACTAGAATTTGAATTTCTTAAACAACCAGCCATCTGTTGCTAGACTAATTTCTCTAAGTCGAATGCTTAACTTTCTGGTTTTTTTTTTTTTTTTTACTTTATTAACATAATACATTTCTTATGTTTGTAGATTTAGAAAATTTTGGAAAGGTTCAAACAATTCAATGTTGAATTTTTTAATAGCAAATGTAATTAGACATAATCTACATTTAACCTTTTGAAATCACATCAAATGGATACATATCTGAACCGAATTCTGTCACACCGCGTGTGGAGTCTATGATATATAAAGGTTGTTTGCTAACTCTAAATTCCTTTTGCAACTCCGCAACTCTACATTTTCGACTACAATTCCAAAAATAAAATTAGAGTTTTCGCCACATAAATGAAATTAAGCAAAGATACTTGGACTTCTCATTGTTAATAATAATAATAATAATAATAACAATAATAAATTAAAATCTCAAACGTGTCATGCGCGTAGACACCCACAAAAGTACTTTCGACATGTAGAGTTGTGCGAAGTACGTAGGGCAAAATCAAGGATAACCGAAAATCCAAAGAGCAGGTCAAGGCGTCAAGTAACTGTAAGCAAAAAAATCAAACAACAACCAACAATCGCTTGAAACAAAAATAAAAATGAACGGTGAATCTTATAAGTTCATATCCAAAGAACAGGTCAACCTGCGATAGCAACAGCGATTGCAACTATAACAGCGACCTCGCGGGATGAACCGAACGCAAAATGTGTAACTAAACTTATTTGTGAATATAACCAGAACCTAGTTATACTAAACCCAAACTCATAAGTTTGATGTTAGCTGGTTAACATATAACTTTCATTGGTGATTCTTATAAGTTCAAATTCACAAACTATAAATGATAATTTCTTCGATCCAACAACTCATCGACACATAATAAAATATATGGCCACTATAAATTATTAATTATTAATAAGAGAGTTTCGTTAAAAATGATTTTTAATCTGTAAGGATTTTGCTGGTCCAACAAATGACAAAGAAACTAAAAAATGAAATGGAAGGGCATGGAATCGAACCTAAGAAGTGGCATTAGAAACCATAACAACTACAGCCCAACCACCACACCACCCTCATACTATATTTATATTCAGAAAATAAAATACTTAACAATAAAAAAGACGCAGAGGAAAACATTGTTTAAATCACTACGCTTATTAATAGTATATAATACAAGTAGTAATTAGTTAAATTGAATCTCGGCAACTTGACATCATAGAATACAAAGCAATAAGGGTGGATGGGGTGGTTGGTGATACAATCACACCATCACACCTAATAACATTGTGTCATCTCATTACATTACATTTCATTACTAGTCCCATGTAGTAAAATGATACCATCACACTTAATTTTTTTCAAAATAAATATAAATCATTGTATTAAATAAAAAATACTTACATTAATTAAAAATAAAAACAAATTACATAAATAAAAAAAACTTACATTAAATAAAAAAAAGTTATATTGAATAAAAAAATACTAGAAATTAAATAAAACATTACTAGAAAATATAAAACCTAAAATTTGTTGTGAGCATTCGTCACACCGAAACGTGCGAAAAATCCACGCCGACCTCGGTAGCATAGTCGATTTTAGCGAAGTCTTCCTGCATATCGTCTGTGTCGTCGGGGTACTTTAGCCTCGCTTCCTTAAAAAAACTGTGTCGTCGGGGTACTTTAGCCTCGCTTCCTTAAAAGTTTTTTTCGAACTTTTGACACTTGGATTCGAGGTCCACGTACTTGTGAGAAATGAATCACATGTACGTTGTGTTCCCCTGACAAGTGCACCAAACTCGGCTAACACTTTTCTCTAGCATGGAGCGCTCCGACCACGGCTACGACCACGGCCACTGCTCGTTGATGCGCCATCGTTGTGTACGGTTTTGTACGCAATCACGAGCGCAATTTCCTCCTCTTCTGTCTACGTAACCATTGTATGTGATTTTTTGTGATGATGAGAAGAATTGTATGATTTTTTTTGTGAAGATAGGAATAACTTTTTGAATGTGTGTAAAAAAAGGGTAAATATGTGTATTTATAGTAGGGGTAATTAATTTTTGTTTTTTTTTTTTTTTGGTTTTCGACCTTTAGCCAACTGCTAGCTTATAGCTAGCGAGTCTGATAAGCATCACGATTTAATTTGTTCGCGGCCGTGATTATATTGGTGGGACAGTGTTCGTGAGGGTCACGGTCATCACGAAGTTGCCATCATAGATCACACCGCCACCATAATAGAATATATATATACACATTTTTTAGGGGAAATTGCAGAAATGGCCTTTGACCCGAGCAAATTGCGAAAATAGCCCCCTCAGGCGTCTTGGGAGAGACGCCTTGCACCTCCCGAGGCTTCCCAACCGTCTTTGGTTTCAAATCCCATACGGTCCAATTACCGTCTGCCACGTGTCCGACGTGAAAAGTCGTCTTTGAAATTACCGAGCCGTCTTTGAAATTACCGAGCCGACTTTGACTGAGCAGGAAAAGTCGTCTCCGTGGCGACTTTTCCAAGGCGGCTTTGAAATTACCGAGGCGACTTTAAATAACCAACGGGACTTTGAATTACCGAGACGACTTTAAATTTATGGAAGCGACTTTGTACTTATATATCTCCAAAAGTCGCCACGGAGATGACTTTTTATACACATTGAGTCGTGTATAAATACCCCATTTCACTTCACAAAATTTGTACCCTCTCTCAATCATCTATACTTCACAAAATTTGTACCCTCTCTCCGAGATCAATGTCATTTTTATTTTAAATCCTCCACTTTTCCAACCGAAGCCGACCGGGTTACGTATATATTGTCCGGTTCGATTATACTTGGATCGTTGTTACATCTGCGTACAGCTCCTTGGATCGTTGTTGCATCTGCGCGTGGGTTAACCCGTGTAGAATGCATCGATGATGTGGTGGTCTACATTGTTGGCAAGTTCGTTCGCCTCCCAAATTTATGTCTCGGTAGTCGACGTGTGCACACTGGGAACTACTGTTACATGAAACGAGGAAACGTCTCGGATTTGTCTATGAAGAGCACATACACCATTCGAAACAATGGTTCAAAGCAGGAAACATCTAACATTAGGATCTAGTCTTCAATAGTCTCCCGAGACATTTAGTGTTATAACACTTTCGTGTAAAAGTTCAGTTTTTGTAATTGTTGTTGTGTTACAAATTGTAATATTATAATATTTGGATTAATAAAAACATTAATATTTATAAAAACATAAATATTAAAACGGTTCCGTGTGCAAAATCTTTTAGGGTTCCCGAGACGGTTTTGGAAACCGTCGCATTAATTACCGTGTTTGGAAACCGTCGCATTAATTACCGTGGTTAGACCGTGGCCAAAATTTGTGTATAAATAGAAGAAGTACCGTGGTTAAAACTCAAAACTCACACAACCCAAAACTCACACAACCGATAAAAACTAAAAAAACACACATCCGCCAAAAATATGATCACATGGACCGAAAAGGAAGAGATGGCCCTTGTGGTCTGCCACAAGGCCGCCTCGAATGACCCGGAAATTCAACTCCTTCCCCCCCCCCCCCCCCCCCGGGACGATGGGTCAGCCTTCCCACCGGAGGGGTTTTGGCTTCGGGTATTTAGCGACTTCGTTGAACACATTGGCACCAACACCACCAAGACCGTCAGTGACCTCCAGTTGAAGTGGGCCGACCTCAACATCAAATGTGAGTTGTGGAACACCTTATACGAGCAACAGGTTACCGAAGACCCGGAGCTTGATGAAGAGTTGGTTATCGGATTCACTCAGTATGAGTATGGGGTTCGATATGGCAACAATTTCGAACATGTCGAAGCATGGCGATTGTTGCACCCCAAACTTTAAGTTTTTTTTCTTTGTTATGTATTTTTTTTAATTTATGTTCCTATTATTATGTTTAAATTTGAATGAAATATTTTTATGTTTTTATATTTAATTTTAGACTTATAAAAAACAAAACTTATAAAAAACAATCATATTATAAAAAAATAAACTTGTAAAAAAAATGTGGGAACCGTCCGAAGACGGCTCCAATATTTCGGGAGCCCTCATTGACAGATTCCAGCCGTCTTCGGAAACGTCGGACACGTGGCAGACGGTAATTGGACCGTGGGGGATTTGAAACCAAAGACGGTTGGGAAGCCTCGGGAGGTGCGAGGCGTCTCTCCCGAGACGCCTGAGGGGGCTATTTTCGCAATTTCCTCGGGTCAAAGGCCATTTCTGCAGTTTCCCATTTTTTTAACTTTAAAAGTGTTTCTTTATGAAAAAATATATAAAAGAATTGGTTGAAATGTGTGTAAAAAGCATCTTGTCCACCGCTTTCTTATCTCCACTCATATATCATTTATATATATTATTTACATTCATAGCATCAAGACCATCTACTCTCATTCCAATTACCAGTATACATCTTCACTGATAACAATCATCTCTAACATTTGTCTTAAGATATTGATGACATACTCGACAAGGTGGTTTCCGAAGCTATGCATCGTGAGCTGATCACATAATCAGGAGCAAGCACTACCATGGTAAGAAAGCTCATCCCAAGTTGTTGCACAAACTTCTCACTAAGTCATAAGTTGAGTCCCAAGTTAAATAGTATTACTACCCGGTTACAACATCTAGAAAAACAAAAGTCTGATCTGGGTTTGATTGTGAATGATGAAAAGCCAAAAGATACTAGTAGAAGAAGCGAAACCTCGTTCCTAGAATATGATATTGTTGGGCGAGAAGGCGAGAGAGAGAAATTGATCAAGAAGTTGTTACAAGATGAGCTATCTATAGGAAACTTTAATATCGTACCCATAGTTGGTTTAGGTGGGGTAGGTAAAACCAATTTAGCTAGAATACTGTAACACATGGGTGAGGATGACTTTAAACTCATGGCATGGGTTTGTGTTTCAGATGAGTTTGATATATTTAAAATAAGTGAAACGATCTTTCAATCTGTAGCTTACAGAAAACAAACAGTTGAAGGATATAAAGCAGCTTCAAATTGCTTTTAGAGAGAAACTCAAGGGCAAATGATTTCTATTGGTGCTTGATGATGTGTGGAATGAAAACTACGATGATTGGGAATCTCTCGTACGCCCATTTCATTCAGGGGCTCGTGGAAGTAGGGTAATCATGACAACTCGTAAGAAGCAACTCCTTAACAATATAGGTTTTAATCATCTAGACCATCTTGAGAGTTTGTCACATGACGATGCTTTGTCTTTATTACCGACATATGTCATTTATTACTGAGGACTATATAGTTTTCCATAAGTTTGAGGCGTTTGAAAGAGCAAGAAGCTTGAGAACATTGTTACTGGTATATTTTGGGGTCGAACAAAGTTGGTAAAGGTTTTACTTATCCAATAAGATTTTGGTCGACTTACTTCCTCAATTACCACTGTTAAGGGTTCTGTCTTTGAGGCGTTCTAACATAAGTGAAGCACCAAATTTCATTTGTAGTTTGAACCACTTGCGGTATCTTAATTTGTCCCAAACTAAAATTTTAGAGTTATCAGGGAATGTTGATAGCCTTTATGAGCTTAAGAATGTTGCCTAAAAGTTACTTAAAGCTAAAACAGTTGAGGCATTTTAACATCGGGAATACTCGACTTTTAAAGAAGCTACCCTTGGGGTACGTTAAGAAACCTACAAACTCTCACTAAGATTATCGTTGGAGGAGATGGTGACTTTGCAATAACTAAGCTTAAGGGATTAAAGAATTTACGTGGGGAATTTTCCATTGAAGGAGTGCACAAAGTGCATTTTCCAATGTATGCAAGGGAGGCAAACTTATCAACATAACAAGCATGCCAATGTTTGAACACGTAAGTTTATATGGTTGGACAAATATGAAATCAATCATTCAATTGAGTAACTTCATTTACTCAACCACCATGTATATAACTGATTATCCAATTATTTAGTCATTTGCTGATATCCAATTGTCGAACCTCACACGTTTGATAATATCAAGCTGTCAAAGTCTAGAGTCATTTCCTTACCTTCTACTGATGAATCTCACCTTATTATATGATCTATGAATCACAAAGTGTCCAAGAATTGATTCTTCATTTCCTTGTGGACATTGGCCTCCCAACTTGCTTACCCTTGAAATAGGGGGGTTGAAAAAGCCCAAAAACTGATACATCTGCCAAAAACGTTGTTACCTTCACTTTTGAGTTTGAGAATCAAAGAATGCCTGAATATGAAAGAAAGGTGTAATGGAAGAGGCTCCCACTATTGGCCCCTAATCTCTCATATCTTCTTCATCGATATATACTAAGGTACTCGTTTGTTAAATACCATGTTGACTCTTTCGATATGCATAAGTTATATATTTTATTTTGCTTTCATTCAAAAACAAAGTTTACTTTTTTTCTCAAGACAAGTTCCTATATACCCTAAGAAACTTTGTTTATGTAGATTGAAATGACAAGAGTGTCAACACCAAATTTTGTTGAACCAGGATATATTGCTTGAAACCTCAAGTTGATTTAATCATAACAATATTATGTAAAATGCAAAAAACTAACAATATGAATTATTAATATGTTGAAATCAGTAATTTAGTCAATTATCACTGGTATTTTGCAGGGGATCCTGAAGGGTCTTTTGGGTTCATCATCAAATTTTTTTATTAAGTGAATTGTTAATTGCAGCTTCTTCTTGTTTACTGAACTCTTCTTCTTCTTGTTATGTTTCTTTTACTCCCAGGCATGTTTTTGGCAGCATCCTAAATTTATATGAAACAAAAAATAATAGAACAAATATTTGTTAGAAAGATTTAATCAAGAAATCTAGTAGTCAAACTAAAAGTCAAACTGTGACTTTTAGAAAGTCAACAACTGTATATTTAGAATAGTTACATCGGTTATCAAAGGGTTGCGTTGGTTATAATAGCAGTTAATTAACCGTCAAACTTGTATGTATAAATAGGCCTCCTATGTATCAGTTTGTTAGTGTGGAAAAAATATTAAGTGTGTGCATATTCTCTCATTTCCCACCCTCTGTTTCATTGTTCCGAGTCCCTGCACAATCTTTGTGCATACTCAAAACAAATTGTTCACCATCAATAATTGATCCACAGCCTTGTCCGATTTCTATCAATACTGTCACATCTACAAAGTATGAAGTACAGTTTGAC
This sequence comes from Ambrosia x helenae, assembly GCA_030844895.1. Classification (NCBI taxonomy): domain Eukaryota; kingdom Viridiplantae; phylum Streptophyta; class Magnoliopsida; order Asterales; family Asteraceae; genus Ambrosia; species Ambrosia x helenae. The sequence continues at coordinate 36,061 of JAUTDX010002634.1, read as the reverse complement.
CCTTGATGTCAAACAAGTTAAAGTTAACTACAAAACTGATTACCATTATTAGAGAATAGTTTTATAATTATGATAGAAAAAAAAAAAAGTCATCCAGATCATCTTTAATGGAAAATGCTGTTTGTTTAGATTATTTCTTGTTAAAGTGGCATTGGAAAGCAACGGTTGTTTGACCCTTAAATTTTTTAAATTGCAGAGGAAGAATATTATATCAAGGTTTCTGCAAGTTAAGAACACACATCCAAAGTACTCGAGAGATATAATACTAAACATATTACCATGACTTGGTTCATTTACAAGCTTTGAATTACTTCAGTTCCGGTGGTACGCAATCTCAAATATATAGCAATTTCTCATATTTTGAACTAACAGGGACTTTGACCAATCAACATGGTTACTGGTAGGTATTAGAGGTTCAATTTTGAACGGGTTGAGTCGACTTATAGCTTTTTGTGTCGAAAATCGTTAAAAAGGTTAAGAATTAGTGTCTCAACAGAAGTTGCTTTATTTCAGTGATTATATCATTTTTTTAACTAACATGATTAGGTTAGTATAGTACAACCCGTATTAACCATTTCCTTGTCAAGTTATCGTTTGGATCATGCATAAAAATGTATCTGCTCTAGTTTAATAGTCAACCTTCAAGTTATGTCATTATGCTGAAACTGGATGTGCAGGATGTTTTTGTCATTTGACCCAAACAATAGTATATCCTTTTTAATGACATTCAAATAGTAATTACTTCTTTGGTCCTATACATCTGATCTTACAGATTCATTAGTCCTTTCGGCGATGAGGCTTACACATCTGATCCGACTAATATGTAAGAGATCAAGACGGCTAGATTAATTTGGAAAGTAACGTTAAGGTATGTTGGATTTCAGTTTTTTGAATCTTGATTGTTACTTGTTAATTTATTTGAGTTTGCGACGTAATATGATTTTTAAACTTGTGGCTTCCATATTTTGTGATTTCATATGATTTGGATTTGAAAGCTTTGGCAAATGTTTCCTAATTGCATGCTAGTTTCATTATCCTTATTCCAGTTTATTGAATTGAGTATGGTCAAATGACAGATAATTAGGAATTTATGAAACCACTGCCTTAAACTTTTAATTACAGAAAATGCAGTTTGACTCTTGATGACAAACAAACTACAGTTGACTTGAAATTGATTACCGTTCTTCAATATTTTGAGAATGATTTGAACTTGTTTGACCAAAAATGTCGAAAGTGTATGTTTGACCGTCGATTTTAAACTTGCAGTTGAACAAAGATGACATTCTTTTTTAGAGCATTCAATGAGGATATTACAAAATTGAGCCGTAATACTAAAACTGCTCAAATCCTGCTGAATCCAGTCGTAACACTGAAGCTGCTCAAATCCTGCTGAATCCAGTCTTCAACCATTCTGAATGTTGAAGTAGTCAGCCCAATACAATTTGTCCTGTCCTGCACTGCCAATCTCCAGCCCATTAAATTCAAGATTACAAGCACAATTTTCCTTCGCCGCTGGGCATGTTGGCTATACTGACATTTTGGAAAAGCTCGTTGATTAAAGCAACTTCACCCACACGCAGATATGGTTCCATACCGATGTTGCCACAGTGCAATGTACAAGGATGTGGTTGACCGATTCAATTAAGGTGCCACACATCTGACAGGAAGTTGAAGGGAAGTGCATACGTCTTGAAAACACAATATCTAAGGGGTAAGGTCTATTTATGTAAAAAAGTTGATACTGATACTTCGTTAACTAATATGAAGTAAAAATATTTAAAATATTAATAGTATTTATGGGCTTGATTCACTTCCTGTTAAGGTTATGAAATCGCTAAGATATTACGATCCTACTAGTCAAGACTTGTCAAATTTACATAGAGGTGTCAATGGTGTGTGGTTGACGGGTTGAATTATCCAACCCGAACACGACGTATGTATTTTATCCATGTCGTGTCAAACACATTTAAAATCATGTTGCGTTCAGGTCAACCTATTTAATGTTCATTTGTGAATATAAGTATTGGACGGTGACTTGTTAACATTTAAAAATAATAATTACTCCCACTCAAATAAAACATTTTCTATAATAAGTGTCATTTCAATTGTTTTTTCCTTGTAATTTATTTTCAATTAACAAACTTGGGTTTATAAAGCTAGCATGATGATAAAACGAAGTGTATAGAAAGGATTAGGGCATAAGCACCTTGAATAAATGAACACAGTTTTGAGAGTTGAGTGGTGATCATAAGGTTTTTGAAGATGAAAACTTAGTTTTACTTTCGAAAATTAATAGACTTTTTAGCGAACTTATTACTTACCTACTAATTTGAATACTTTTATATATCTTAACCCTCCACCTTTAATAAAGATGTGTGACAACTTACCACCACACTAAGAAAAGCAAGAGAAATTTAGATCAACACGGAGTGTCAGTTTTCATATGACTGCTTCACTTGGTAAAGATTTGTAGTATGTGATCAATCTATCGAAAGCAATAGGTTAGTGTTTATCTATTTCATATGGTAAGTTGATAAAAGTATCAGTGATAATGATATGATATAATTTCGTAATCAAGAACTAAAGAGTGAAAGATAGAGAAATAATTACAAAGAGAAGGGAAGATAACTCTCAAATCAATCACTACCATATTCAACTCCATCTAATAGACAGACCCCCTCAGCACTAGTTTACAATTTACAAGACTAGTCATATAATATGAGATATTAACATACCAGACCTTAGACTATTTACTACATATCAATACTTCCCCATAAAGGATTCTTGACCTCAAGAATCATGAGTAAAATTTCTCACTTTGAATGCACTAGACCATGTTGAGATGCCAAGTAGAGGTAGTATCCAACCGCTACAAGGGAGTGTTTTCTAGCTCATGGCTTTTAATACGTTTTCCTTCTCTTTCTAAAATGCATCTTCTTTATATGAAACACTAGAACGACCTTCTTACATCATCACTGTTCCTTGTTGCCTTAGCAATCCAATGTTTTAACAAATTGTCAACCTCATCAGAAACAATCAACTATTAGCATCCTCAGAAACAAATTGAGCACCATGAGTACTAAACTGGACTATGAAAATGCAGGTTGTAAGGTTTCTACATGCTTTTAAACAGGGACCATTAGGACTTATATATGTAGTACATGAGAAGAGAAGGGAAGCCAATTGAATGACAGGAACCAATTCGCTTTGTACAACAAAAGAAGAAAATGTTTCTCTCTGTTACCAAGCATGTCAAGAAATGATAACTTTCAAATATTAAAGATCAAGGTCTTCATTAGTACTTTGGGAAGAGAGCAAGGACTGGTCACATTAGTTTTTAGGAATTGAATTCTTAGAGATGATAAAGGATAATGAAGATTAATGTTGTATCTTTCCCTGAAGTACTGAATTTTCATTTAGGGTAGAATCTAGAAAGGTATATTAGAGATGATAAAGGATAAAGAAGATTACTGTTGTATCTTTACCTGAAGTAATTAATAAAAATAAATAAATAAACAGTTTTAGAGTTATTAATGATAGTTTAAATAGGGTTATTACATTGTTTTTAAATTTTTTTAATATTTTTTACAATAATTAAATAAAAAAATAATAATGTTCTGTCACTGTTCGTATAATTCTTATAATAATGTTTTTGTAGTTAGCTCGTGAAATTAAGTGTAGAGATGGATCGGATTTCACAGCTTCCTGAATCTATTGTTCATCACATACTCTCTTTTATTAATAATGCTCATGCAGACCTTGTTCGAATGAGTGTACTCTCTAAGACCTGGTACAGCTTACTGAATCTATTGTTCATCACATACTCTCTTTTATTAATAATACTCATGCAGACCTTGTTCGAATAAAGTTTCGTGACTTCGTTAAATCTTTCTTCGACGAGGTCTTCTCCGTTAATAATTTATCCACTCACAGTGACATCGAACACTTTTTTAATAGGTTAAAGACCTAGTTTCGCCTTACCGCGTGTGGGGTGGATACTCAATATCAATATATTATTAAATAAATAAAAAAAATATAAAAAAACACTTAAAACATCAACAAAAAAAAAACAACCCAAATTAAACCTCTGATTCAAAGCGCATCGCTTTGGCTATAGCGAGGCGCTTTGGATAAAAAATTCAGCTTTTCTTGCTACCTCGTACCCCCTTGTTTGATTTGACTCGAAACACCTCACTTTAACCATAGCGAGGCGCTTCATAAGGGTTGAAATAGAAGGTGAGGGGTGTAAATAGCTGGAGCCTAAAAAAAGTACGTAACTCATAATATTACAAAAGTAAAAAAGAGGTGGTCAAAATCGAAACTCTTTGAAAACCCGTAGTATAAATAAACACAATCAGATTAAAACTGGGGATATTTTATTCTGTTTTACATTTGACTCGAGAATGAATGAGGCGAGAGGAAGAATGGTTTGTGAGGGTAGTTGCCTCCTCTCTCCGCCCATGATTTCAATAACCTTCTTTCAAATTCCAACAACCCTCCCTATATGTATACATATGTTATACATATGACTGTGTGTGTGTGTGTTTTAGAGAGAGAAAATGAGTGATCTATGGAACCGACAATTTTTCCTGGATCCATTGCTTGCTGCTTATACTCAATCCCTGAAACCAAAACCCTAACCCTAACGACGAGGCTGTGATGATGATTTAACATAATCCGAGTCAAAACCGGGTCAAGATTTGAGATTATCCGCAGCTTGGCGTGGCAAAATCGGAGGACGGCAAATGTTATTGCAACCTCTGTTTGCAGCCATGGCGGTTTAATCCTCTCTTGTTCCCAAGTGTAAAACAGATCTGAGCCTCCTTTTCTTAAAATTATGTTTTGTTTTGATTTGTTTCCTGTGATTTGTACCATTTGCTGACATTATTTTCTCTGTCTTAGAACATTTTATTTATTTGTGTTGCAAATTACTTTTGTGTTTTTGTTTTTTACAAGTTAGTCACAACACCACTCACGATTATTATCTGTCCGAGTAGATCGGAACAAAGTTTGAGGTTATCTGCATCTTGGATAGGTAATCAATCTGGATGCTTATGTTCTCATATTGCAACCGATTGATTTGCAGCCATGGCGGATTTATCCTCCTTTGTTCCGTTATCCGAGCCTTGTATAATCTGTTGCTTTGCTTGACTTACGAATTAATTTGCTAACTCTGAAGATATGAAATATTTCAATACAAGCGAGTAGTGATTTTTTTCATCATTGTGTGTAACCGGTTAGGTTGTCCGAATGTGTGAGATGCATGAGTAATCTTCAGCAATGAAGATTACTCATGTATCAGATGGTTCATCTTCTCATTTTTTAGAAGGTTTTATCAATTGTAGGTATGAGATTATATAGTGTTTGTTTAGGTTTTGAGATAAAAACTTGAGAGGTTGTGACTTAGTTGTGTAAATTGCATTGGTGTCCATTAGCAATGTAGAGAAGGAAAAATTATAGCACAAAGAAGCTACATAGATTGAATTCGATATTTCATTGAATGACGTTACAATGTTGAGCTATCCCGCAGAAAGTAATCAGGTTTAGGGCGATCATCTAAAAGTAAACAGAGTGATGAGGTTCGGGGTAGTCATCTAAAAGTAAACATGTTGTATTAGTTACCTAGTTGACCTTAAACTAATTAAGTTAAAAATGTATAATCTGTATGTTTTGACCTATAACCCTTTACAGCCTCTCAATATAAATGGTATAGGCGAGTTATATTCAGGCTACTTGGGATCTCTCCTTCATTTTAATCTTGAATATTGTAGCTAACAAGGATGCTTTATGGGCAGTATGGGTTGATACCTACAAACTAAAATGTAGCAGCTTTTGGAACTATCCTATAGAGGATAATACTTGTGGGAGTTTGGAGAAAAATCATTTAAGAAAGGCTGCATTTGAAGATTTGTGTAAGAAAACGCTGGTGGTATATGGTCTGATGATGGGCAGGTCGATTGGGTGGGGTAATAGGTCAGGACGGATTTTGGGTGAATATGGGTTTAGGTTAGAACGCGCTGCTTTTAAAAAATAGCCATTTTGGTTTAGGGCGGGACAGGCTTTTGAAATAAATCAGTGAGGGCTAAAGGATGTTTTCTCTTTGGCAACAATATTCATGTTCCTTTTCGTTGAGCACTAATCACAAGCATCTCCAGTGCATTGTCTACGCATCATGCCTTTTTTTACTGTCTTCAATCTGTAAGGTATATATCTGCACAACATGATCTCACACTTACATTTCAGAAATCAACTAAAATTAGAAGTAAATCCACTTACGAGATCAATCCGGTAAGTCTGTTCATTCACTCATAGTTTCATATAATGTAACATTCTGAGGCCAAATCCCAAAAGTCTTTATTTATAATTATCATTTAATGAAAATTGTTCAGAAGCAGTCATTTCTCAACTGGGTTTTGATTTTGGATGAACCATTTTGAATTATACTTACTGTCATTTGGTCCACCAATAATTGCAAACCAGTAACCATAATCAAGACCATTTTGATATAGTACGGGCAGCGACCAAAACGAACCTTTGGCTGCAATAATCGAGACCAAGGAGAGCAAAAAATGGCAGGTCCTATGGATTTGAAAACTCGAAGAGCATGAAGCATGGAGGCAATTACATGAATGGCTGCGTTTTCAGCCAATTTGTATCTCTGTTTGTGAGCTTGGTAAGCACATCTGCGGCAGCAGCTTGGCTTCAAAGTAAAATGCCCGTGTGTGTCCCAGCTGTCAACTAGTTTTCACTGGTATTTTGCAGGTCTTGAAGTTCTATTCTTTTCTAATGCTACTGATATTTTAGCAAAACTAAAGTAAAAAAGAATGTATTATGGTTTATTGGTTGATGTACTTTCATTGTTAAGCTGACCGTCAAGACCATATTAATATTATAACGATTGCAGATACATTCTGGTCGCAACTGACTTTGGCAACGATGAGCGAACAGAGTGTAGATGGTGTGTTTTCTATCCGATGTCTCTGTTTTTGATCTCTACCTTAAAAGAAAATTAAGCTTCAATTGATTGAAAATCAGTGAACTTGTGATCAGCTTGATCTCAACCCATAAATTTGATATAAGTATTAATCATTGGAAGCGTTTGTCAATACAAATTTTTGACACAACACATCATATAAGACAATTGAAAAGACTTGAAATTAAAGAACATGACAACACTAGAACTGGAACTTTGTTGTCGAAGACAACTGTGTAACTCATGGTATCTTAAGATGGGATAGGAAAGTCATTGGATAAATCAGGGAACTATGGAACTGTTAAATGAGATAAATCGGGCACCTCCAGCGATGACAAATGGAGTGTAAATGAATCGAGGTGAGCCTACGCTCATTTCGTTTAAGAGTGGGAACTTGAGTTATGCTTGCTTCTAGGTCTATATTTAAAACTGATCTTTACTTGTTAAAGAAGTTTATAGACATAATGATCATGATGAGACCTTCGTCGTGTCCGTTTGTTTAAGTTTAATAAAAAATTAAAGCGAATACAAACACTTGATAGATATAGTCACGCATGAGAAATATAAATGATTTAAATGAGAGTTTGTAAAAAGAAAAAAAAAACCTAAATTTAATTATCCATAATGTTCATTATTTAACTACAAGTATAATACATATATTATGACATGTAAAATCACCATTGTCAAATTTCTAGTACGGAAACTTGGAGTGAAGAAATATAATCAACCAGGGACTCCATCGATTCATTAGAAGAGCCTCCTTTCATCAAAGAAACATCTGCCTTTTGTTTCAAACCTCTCACCCTCTCTCTAATCTCTTTCCCTTCGTCATCCGCCATTACCCTTTTTATGGCACCTGATATCTCTTCTCTTTCAAACCCATTCTCTAAATACACCCCCACCCTTAAAACGTAGCTCATGTATCTTGCATCTAGCGATTGATCACCCCTAAAAGGCGAACAAATCATAGCAACACCTTCACAAACACTCTCTAGTGTCGAGTTCCATCCACTATGTGTCCAAAACGCACCTGTCGCTTCATGAGCTAGCACTTCTTGCTGAGGAGCCCATTTCACAACTCGCCCTTTTTCACCTAGGAACTCATCTGGCAATGATTCGAGCCATGTTGAACCCTTGACAAACCCAGGTCGGACCACCCATAAAAAAGGTTGCTTGCTATTGACCAACCCATGAGCTATTTCCAAGAACTCTTTCTCATCCACTTGACTAATGCTACCAAAACTAACATACAGTACAGATTCAGGTGATTGTTGGTCTAACCAATGAATAACGGTTTGATCTTGATCTAGTAAGCTGCTCAACGAAGCTGTAAGATACTTGGGGAATGGTATTAGGAAACTTTGTACGGGGAAGTCATGTTGAACCCTTTCCAGCTCGGTTTCTTCAAGTTCTTTAAAGGAGTTCCAGATGATTCCTGATGATGCTTTTGTTTGTTTAATCATGTCACTTAACAACTTCGCGTAGGGGTCCTTATTGCTCTTTATACCAATCTTTAAGATGTCTTTCACTTTTAGCAAAGGAAACTCCGACACTTGTTCTTCCAAATCTTAAAACCATCAAAATAAATGCTACTAAGTTTAGTAGATTTTTATTTTCATTTTTTGGTGCTCTCTAGCAAAATCACCAACGTTTCTAGATAGTTTTTTTTTTTTTACTAGTTTTGGTTTCTAGGTAGTCCGCTAGTCAAAGGAGCAGACTCAATTGGAGTCCGCTTGCTAGACTAGACTCATGAAATATTGATATTTTTTAGAGGTATCTGCTCCCTAGAAACCAAAACACGCGCAAAAGCCTTTTAGAAACAATTATCATTTTGCTAGACCGCGTAGAAAAAAAAATCAAGGAAAATGCGAAAGAGATAAATTATGAGCAAACTTACGGCTGTCATCAAGTGTGAAGTAACCACGATCATCAAGAAGGGGTATTGAAGAAAATATAATAGTACTATACAAGCTAGATGTCCTCAAAACAAGCCTTGGGAGGTTAAGGCTATCGGCCACCGACTGTGTGAAGTGCCAAAACGCATCTGTGATCAAACACGACACTGGCTCGTCTTTTTCTAAAGCTAACAATAGTTCTAGTTCCTTACGTAAAACATATGCACCGTCTTGTTTGAAGATGAAATTTGGAGCAAAATCGATCGAAGACGACTTGGAAAAGCGTTCATCTTCGGGATCATTGTCGAGGATGGATATGAAAGTGAAGTGTGGATAGTTGGAGATTTTTGGCGCGTTAAAGTTGGTGTGGAGGATGGTGATACTAAAGCCTTTAGAGTATAGTAGATTTGCAAGCTGAAGCATCGGGTTTATGTGGCCTTGAAATGGAAATGGAAACAATATTATTCTGAGGTTTTGGCTAATTGAAGTCTCCGGTTTGCTCCCCATGGTGATTAGTAGATGTTTGTGACAGTTCTTGTTGTATTCTTTTATATATCAAAATATGGCATGAGGCTATGGTCCTTCTGTAAGCCTTTTACACAACACATGATTTCAAAGAGGTACTATTCAATTTGGGTAGGACACCAAAATGTGGTTACAACATCATTACTGTACGCAAGAAAACTACCCTTTGGCATTTTTCTTGGAAAAAAATCACACATACAATACAACCGAGAAGTTAACTGAATCACAAGTTTTGTCCTTTAAGTTTGTACCTGATTGCAAGGCATACTCTTTAACTTTGGTTTTGTCCTTTATCTTTTAAAATCTTGCACGTTATGTCCTTTATGGCTAACTTGGTTAGTTTTCTCCGTAAAGTTTGGTCATTTGACCTGCACGTGAGGGCATAATAGTAAAATCACCCTCTTATCTTTTTCCCCAATTTATAGATCATAAACCCTAACCCTAACACCCATTTCAATCAACAAATGGTATGTAATCAAGATCAAGACCTTGTTCTGCTCTCTAACCTGTCACCCTCTCTCTCCTCTCTCTCACACCTTGTCTCTCTCCCTCCTTGTATGCGAGTAACTTTCTGATGCACGAGTCATCAGTTTTTCATGACATGTCCTTGTGTCACTACTCACGTTGTTAAAATGTGAAGATGGACTCTTCAATTTAATATCCGTTTATCTCATATCCGTTTATCTCGACATTTTATAGTGTTACAACTTGTTTCTTTAATATTTTGCATAAGTTGTTTTTCAGGTTAAAAGGTTTGTGGACTTAATCTACATAGTGGGCTTGGACATCAGTATATTAGAGTTATTGGGCTAAAGAGTAGCTGATCTGGACCTGATGAACTTGGAGTTTGGACCGACTTATTTGTTTAAGATGATATTGGACTCGTTGTAGTGCACATGGGCTTGTTCTCATAAGTCAAGCCCATGACCCACTTCACTCGTACACCGTCTGTTTGTGGTATAAAATCTCTAGAGTCTTCTGGATTTCAGATTATTATTTTTCATTCAACTCTCGTAACTTTCAAAGGGACAGATCTTATACATGGCTCAACAAGTCGTTATTCTTTCCTCTCATATCGGTTCTCTCTATACCTTGTGATTAGGGCTTTGTATTCCTTTAACATATTGTTATTGGTCTTAGTTCTTTGATTATAATCAGTGTCTTGATATTCGATCTTGTTGATCTGAGAGATTGTATAGAGGTGTGAGATACAGATTTGTAGTATGTTGCTCTGGGTTTTAATCTGATTTATATAGATGTGTTAGGATTTCGATTGTATTTTAAGAGTCATTGTATGTGTCGTTGAGTTTAAATGTGTTTTTCGTTGAAATAAAGTTTTTGGTCAGTTTTGATATCATGTTTTTGACATGGTATCAGAGCCAGGTTCTTGAGCCTGAGTTTGTGGTTTTATTTCTGTTGTTCTTGTTTCTGTGTCAAAGGATCTGGTTCGCTTTTGATATAGATCTGTCAAAATGTTTTCAGGTTTGTGTTCGTCAGTATTAGGGTTTGAACATTGAACAGTGTATTTGAATCTTGTGGCTGGAGTCAAGGGTTTCGTCTAACCAATAGATCTTGTCTTTGGTTTTTTATTTTGTCGATCAGGTATTTGTTTTTTTGATCTTTTGTGTGCATCGATAATATCCAGAAAAGATCCCTGATGTTTTGTGACTCTCTTTCGATTCTCTCTTTCTTAGGTCTAGAGAGGCATACAGGTTCTAATATTTTTTTTTGTGTGATTGTGTTAATGATAGATTCTCAGCATAGTTGTATATATCGCCTAGTTGGTCATCTTATGAGAATAGTTAGAGAGTTGTTTTGTATCTACTTTAATCTATTCTGTGTAATCAGATCCTGTTTTAAAAGATTTTTTTTGTCAAGTTCTTGTAAACTCATCTTTATTTTTAAAGGTTTTACGTCTCTGATTTGTGTCTTTGTTTGATCCTTACTGTGCTCGTTTTTCCGCTGCGTTTCTTTTCTTGCCGTAGGATCTTGTTTCTGGCTATATATCTGGTTCTCTTATGTGTAAATCTGGTGTTTTCAGTTATAGATATGAGTCTTTTGTGTTCAAATCTTGGTAATCAGATTTAAAGATTTCTGATTAATCCCGGGTCTGTAATGTTCTTGTATTGATCTATTCAGTATTGAGCTGGTTGTGTGTCTAGGTTTTGATGCTGAAAGTTATATCTAAACTAGTTTAGAATATTCAAGTATCTGATCTTTATAATAGAGTTGGTTCTTGATAATATTCTTGTGATTCGATCTGTGTCTGTCTTTTGCTAATCTGAGTTTGTAGATTTCTTTGGTACTGGAAGATGATGGTGACCTGCCTATTGAAGTTTATTGAGAAATCTTGCTGGTTGAAGGAGTAAAATATATTATTTACTTCAATCGCACTCACAACTCTGTACCCTAAGTGAAGGTACAGGTTGTGAGTTTGGAGAACCCTAACTTGGGTCCCCCTCATGGTGAGATTGTTCCTTTACTATCTTGGTGTATTAATTGCTTCATTGTTGAGTCTAGAGGTCTGGTACCGGGTTAGAAGGACCGGCAATTGATCAAGTATCTCTTAGTTAGTGTTGGTCTTGGTCTAGGTGGCTCCTGCGTGATGAACCAACGATCTGGACACCCACGTAGCTTCGCCAGTTTATTTGTTTTGATCGCTTTGTTAATCTGTGTTTAGGTTAACTTGGTATTATGGGACTGTGTTATTGTAGTGTGTTGTTACTGATTGTTAAACTTGTATCAATAATTTTAACAGTTATCAATCAATAATCTTAACAGTTTTGATAACACCTGATGTGTTCATCGTTTAAGGGACATAAAGATTTTCTGGTTATCTTGTTCGTTTTTTGTATATTCTATTGTATCTAGAGTCTATTCTTGGTAAAATGTCTGAAAGTTGTTAGATGATCGTGGTATGGTGAGAACTTGCCTATTTGTAGTATGTTACTAGTAGTAGCAATCTCAAGTTTATTGTTCTCAAAATTTTGTGTTAATTATGTAACTTTGATTACTAGTATAGAATCGTGTGCTTCTTGTTTACAATATCGACTTAAACCGTATCTTGATGAGTTTTTTTTATGCTAATTAAACTCAAATCATGATGGTTTTGTGTGGCTTGTATGCAATGTATGTATAATCTCATTGTCTGGTTTGTCGAATTATGTGGTTGGGATATTTTTAATCAGTTCCGGTTGTCAAGATTGTTCTTGAATGGTTTTACAGCCTTGTATATTTTCTCATGTGAGAAGTCTTTTTGATTGGAAATCGTGTGATTTTCTGTTCAATCAAAACCCGTTTGGCTGTGTGTTATGGTCTATTATTAGACTTGTGTTTTGAATCTTATGGTTCTGTCTCTTCTAAAAGTCATGTGACTTTTGTCATATCAGATATATTTCTGATAGTCTTGTTGAATCATGTGATTCTTTGTTATTGTGAAGTTGAAAAGTATGTTTCTTGATTCAGTTAGTCTTTATGATAGATACTTTACAAGTTTTGTCTTTATATTTTTTCCTTGAAAAATTGTTAAGGTTTTATCAAGAAAAAATTATTTTTTTAAGTTCTTGACAAGTCTTGTTTTCTGAAGTCTGGAAAGTCGTGTGACTTTTATTGTTTTTTGAATCATGTGATTCAAAGTTTTCAGACATCATTCCAAGTCTTATAGAGTGTTGTAATTTTTGTCTTATCAGATATGTTTCTGATTGTCTAAACTGAATTATGTGATTCATGTTTGTTGTGAGGTGGTGAAACTTTTTACTTGAGTCAAATTAGTTTTTATAGCCTTGTAAGGTTGTATAAGTTTTTTTTATCAAGTTAAATAAGTTTTTTTGTTCCTCTAAGGTCTTTTGTATCAGACATTGTTCTGAAGTTATAAAAGTCGTGTGACTTTTGTTTTATTAGATAGTATTTGTATCTAATAGCGTCTTTTGAATCAAGTGATTCAGTTTTCAGAAAATGTTTTCTGATTGTTTTCTTTTAGGTTATGAGAAAGCATTGTGTTACATAAGTTTGTTATGTGTGTGACACATGGCTTTGTCGATCTTGTTTGTTATTTGATTTGTCAATATTGTAATATCTGGTATTGCACTAGATCTAGGATTCTTGTATTGAGATCTACATGTTGTAGGTTTAGGTAGTCTGTTAGATCGTGGTAGTGTTGTCTGTTCATCTTGTTGATGTTCTGAACCAGGGAGGTTAAAGAAGAGGTTGTTAGCAGTTCAGTTTGGTTTCTGTCTATGTTCTAAAAATTTGTCTTATATGTTCTGATTGATAATCATGTGATTGTGTGTTAATCGGAATAGCTTAGCCTGTGTCTTATAATATGTTGTATGCATTGCTATCAGGCTTGTTGTTGAATTGTGTGATTTAGTTTTTTTTGTAATCAGAATATGTTTTCTAATCTTGTTCTTTCTCGAATTTACAAGAAAATTGGTGTTGTTGGTTTTGCATATATCACTTCTTGAATCTCCTGTGTTTTTAATAATTGTTTTTTTCATGATTACTTCAATCAAATATGTCGTCAAAATTTCTCAAAAGTATTTTTCTTATGTTTTTTTTCTTCATATTTTTTGTTAAAACATCTTAGGCTAGATTTGTTCTATTGGTCTTGACCTTCTAGTTATGGACATTATAGATGATAATTTGTAGATCTAGTCTTATTGAGGGTTATTGGGTTGTTCAAATTGTTTGTTCTATCTGAAGTCTGAACTAGGTTTCGACTAAGTAAATGTGATAACTAAAATCCAAGTTTTCAGTAAACACGACTTGGGAATGCTTAAATGTTTCCTAGGTATTGAAATTGCTAAAAATGATGAAGGTTTTAAGTATGGTGTAGGATCTTTGATCAAAATGTAAATGTTCTAATATCCCTTGAATATTATTTTATAATTTGGTAGAAACGCCTGTTTGAAATAGCATTGCAGGTTTCTTTGTTTTTGTTCAAATATGGTTTGTAGAACTGTTTGTTTTGTACTAGACCTAGCGTTGTTTGTACTTTGTTTTTTTACGCTTTGAAGTTTTTTGAGTAGGTATATGCCTTAATCTTTTCGCTGTACATTTTAAAAATGGTTTCAAGTTTGAAAGGTTTTTAATCTAGGAAATGTGTTGCCACATTTTTTATGTTTTAGGCGAGTCTTTAGAAGCTTGGAAAAGCAAAAAAACGCATTACATAATTTTGCGTTCTACAGCCAAAAAAAAAAAAAAAAAACTGATATCCGTGCGATATGTGCTACGACATGTGAAACTCTTTAGTGTCGTAGTCTATTTATATTTAATGTGTTAAAATTGCAGGTTAATATTTCCTCATTTTCAAATGCAGAAAAATCATTTGTTTTGTGATTGAACAAAATAGTTTGAGCTGTGTTTTTTTTAGAGATTTGGTTTCTAAAGGGAAAATTAAAACTTGAAAAAAAAGGACAATCAAGTGACTGTTTTTTTAAAAAGGAATAAGTTTTGGACAACATGAAGAGTTGTGTAATTCGCTCCACATGATTGATCTTCTTGGATATTAAATTGTGGGGGGGTGTTAAAATGTGAAGATGGACTCTTCAATTTAATATCCGTTTATCTCATATCCGTTTATCTCGACATTTTATAGTGTTACAACTTGTTTCTTTAATATTTTGCATAAGTTGTTTTTCAGGTTAAAAGGTTTGTGGACTTAATCTACATAGTGGGCTTGGACATCAGTATATTAGAGTTATTGGGCTAAAGAGTAGCTGATCTGGACCTGATGAACTTGGAGTTTG
This sequence comes from Ambrosia x helenae, assembly GCA_030844895.1. Taxonomy (NCBI): domain Eukaryota; kingdom Viridiplantae; phylum Streptophyta; class Magnoliopsida; order Asterales; family Asteraceae; genus Ambrosia; species Ambrosia x helenae. Next base: position 20,921 of record JAUTDX010002634.1, on the reverse strand, counting down.
GACCGACTTATTTGTTTAAGATGATATTGGACTCGTTGTAGTGCACATGGGCTTGTTCTCATAAGTCAAGCCCATGACCCACTTCACTCGTACACCGTCTGTTTGTGGTATAAAATCTCTAGAGTCTTCTGGATTTCAGATTATTATTTTTCATTCAACTCTCGTAACTTTCAAAGGGACAGATCTTATACATGGCTCAACAAGTCGTTATTCTTTCCTCTCATATCGGTTCTCTCTATACCTTGTGATTAGGGCTTTGTATTCCTTTAACATATTGTTATTGGTCTTAGTTCTTTGATTATAATCAGTGTCTTGATATTCGATCTTGTTGATCTGAGAGATTGTATAGAGGTGTGAGATACAGATTTGTAGTATGTTGCTCTGGGTTTTAATCTGATTTATATAGATGTGTTAGGATTTCGATTGTATTTTAAGAGTCATTGTATGTGTCGTTGAGTTTAAATGTGTTTTCGTTGAAATAAAGTTTTTGGTCAGTTTTGATATCATGTTTTTGACACACGTCATCATTTGACTTGCCATTAAAGGTTACTTAAGCTATAAATAATTGGAAGCATGTTACACATAAAGAAAGTAGATGGCTTAAAGAATAGAATCTTAGCACATGGTGAACATTTTCATGCTTCATTAAATGTTATTTTCGTGTTTGAATGTTGCAGGCGACATCAGAAACAGCTGCAGAAAAACAGAGGAGGGAGAGAGACGAGGTGTGAGAGAGAGGAGAGAGAGGGTGACAGGTTAGAGAGCAAAAGAACAAGATAAGAGGGTGATTTTACTATTATGCATACCATTTGTTGATTGAAATGGGTGTTAGGGTTAGGATTTATGATTTATAAATTGAGGAAGAAGATAAGAGGGTGATTTTACTATTATGCCCTCACGTGCAGGTCACATGACCAAACTTAACGGAGAAAATTAACCAAGTTGGCCATAAAGGACATAACGTGCAAGATTTTAAAAGATAAAGGACAAAACCAATCAATTTTAAAGTTAAAGGACATGCCTTGCAATCTGGTACAAACCTAAAGGACAAAACTTGTAATTCAATCCAAGAAGTTTTTAATAGCCTAGTTAGTTAACAAACAACCGGAAAATATACACTAGGCTATATGAAGAGTAAGAAGGGGACACATTTTTCATTAAAAAGTAGATACGAAGCTTGCTTTCATCTAAGAGCATTCGTATCGGGTTACTCATCCACTCACAATCACTCATAACCATATATTACATTAAAAATCACCATATTTTCTCTCTTCTTTTCAATTAAATAATACTTTTATATATCTTTATCATTACCTATTCTCTCTCCTCCACTCACAACCACTTTTAACTTATGTTCCCCTAAATATACTAATGATGAACAGTAGATTCCCCATATCCTCCATTGACAACCCATTCATATCCACATCTCCTATCTTCAACCATCAAATTATACTAAGACGGACCGGACCGGAGGGGGGGGGGAGGGGAGAAATCTCACGGACGTGGCGCTTGGGTGGGGGAACACATGGTTGCATATTATTGGGTCTCATTTTGTGGGGCCCTTTGATTAAATAAAAAAAATCTATTATTTCAAAACATATGACCGTTGGTTTTTTTTTAAACAAATTAAATAAATAAAGTAATGTTGGGTTAAAAAAAATTAAAAAACATCAAAAATTTAATTAACTCTATTAAATTTAATAAAAATATTACATAAAAATATTACATAAAAATATTACATAAAAACATTACATAATCCTAATTTACTTATTACAATACTACATAATCCTAAACTACTAAACATTAAACACATTACACAAACACAATACATAATCCTAAACTACTTATTAAAACATTACATAATTAAACCTAAACTCCCCACTACGGAGAGTAATTGTCCCAATCCTTCAGCATATACGCTGGAGGTGACACATCTCGGTCGCTATCACGACTATCAGACCTCGCATCCGAGGGGATGCGGTAAGGAGAAGAAGTTGTTCCCGAGTAGTAGGAGTAGAAGCGTTCTTCTTCCATCACATCTCTAAGTGCTTCGTACTCCTTCTCGGTTGGCTATTGAGGAGAAGGGGTGGGTGTAGTCTGGTAGTGGGGGGCGGGTGTAGTCTGGTGGTGGGGGGTGGGTGTAGTCTGGTGGTGGGGGTGGGTGTAGTCTCCCTACACCGGGGGGTGGGTGCCGACAACCATAGAACGTCAATTTCCCTTAGAGCCATGGTATAATCCAAGGCCAAGACCAACTCTTCATCCGTGAAATCATCATCTGCTTGAGTAGCAGGAAGAGAAGGAGGAGAGAAGGTTGGTTATGCAGCAGGAGGAGGAGGAGGATAAAACCAAGGTTATGGAGGAGGGGAGAAGGTTAGTTGTGCAGGAGGAAACCTTATTTCTTTTTTAAAAATTAAACAATGTAAGAAACATGTTTTTAAGCGTTTTGAGTGGAAAAAATAAAAAAGCGTCGATAGTTTTTTTTTTTAAAGAAACAAAATTGTTATGTTACTTATGTTACATGTCGGTTACAAGCATGATACAGCAAAGTTACAAATTTTTTTAAAAGAAATCTAGTCGGTGCTTTTTTTTTTTGCTCAAAACTATTAAAAACATTTTTGTTACATTGTGTAGTTTTTTTAAAAAGAAAAAAAGTTTTGTAACATGAGTTTTCATGGGTTTACTTAACTAAAGGGGGTTTTCAATTTATACTTTCTCTATGTAAGAAAACTTATATATATGTCATTAAACTACAAATCATCAAATAAAGGGTTTTCATAGTTAATATGCAAAATTAAAGAGGTTGAAGATACAACATACAACAGTTTCATAAATACATGGTCGCGTCTTATGGTGGCCGAGGGGGCCACGCGACCATGGGACGTATTTTTTAGGCCACAAATTTTCATAAAATTCTTATATATATGTTTTATGTATTTTTAAAAAATAGAAATTCATGTAACACTTAAATTTGAGCCGAATAAAAATTCATTTAACACTCAAAACTTATCAACCCATAACACATTTATAATCCCAAACTTAAAACTTATTAACCTATAAAAATCAAAACTAAAGGGTAGATTTTTTAACGGCTTGGATAGGTCACGTAATGTCACAACCCGACCAAGGTGGGCCTGGTCGAAATACAAATTGGTATCAAACTTGCACAGCGGAAGTAACAATTACTATATTAAAGGTTTAATACAATTTCTAATTCAAATTATAAAAATACAATACTTAAATAAATGGTTCAAAGGTATGTAGGGACGAATCGCGATGGTCGTCGAAGCAGTTGATGATGTGCAATCCTCAAATCAATCCAATCTCTAGTCGTGCTTAGCTCTATACGCTCTAATCCGCAACTAATATAATATACCTCGTATTCGCCATCCATTCATGAGTTGTACCTGAACACGTGCTTAAAAATAGGTTGGGTCAACAAATATGTTGGTGAGTCCGTGTGTGCGTTAAATTGGTTTTAAAATAAGTTTATCGTTCAAAAGCGGGTTTATAAATTTACATGGTCTCCCACAAAATAGTTTATAATTCCAAAACAGGTCTACAAGTTAATACGATTCAACATATGGTTGCACTGGTGATGTACAAGCTGTCACACCACGCCAATGGCGGAAACACGTGGCGCGACGCTCGAAAGCATATCAAAGTCAAGATTAACACAAACTATATTTAATTAGAAAAGATCATTATATTAAGATGTCGGGAAGGAGTACCTGGTTTCAAACATTACTTAAAACCACAAACATTAAGTTTTAAAGTGGGGTGTTTCCGTTTATGTCCCAACCCGAAGGTAACAATGGATGAAACCCCCAACCATTGTCCGACATCCCAAATTCCACCGTACTAGCCGCATACCTGTTCAGCACCTAGTTACCTGAAAGATATGTTTAAAAGGACGTCAATATATAAAATATTGGTGAGTTCACAGGTTTTAGTTTCGTAAATACGACATTTTCACATCCTGTGCAAATCCAGCACATTTTACATCCTGTGCAAATCCTGCACATTTTATATCCAGTGCAAATCCAGCACATTTTGTGGCCTTTGTACGGAGTAGCTAGCTCCTACAAACTATGATGTTAAGCAATCCCCTGAGTCCCATAACCAAACCAAGACTAACAATTTTGCCCCGCTCCAAGTCGTTTCTCGGAACCCAACGACTTAAGTTCAGAATACGTGCACCTCTTGTCTTTACCGGGTTGACGCTATCAACCAGAGGTGGGCCTCGTCAGGCACCAATAGTACTATCCAAATATTCCTTTGGTTTCATTTACCTGAATTAATGGTTACAGTAGCGAGGACCCAACCCCGAGTGGCGACCAAAAACTCAAGTACTCATCATGCCACTTACCACATTTTAACCTTTGAAAACATTTCAATATGTGATAACTTTTGACAAACATATCTTTCCCCCAGTTAAAACAGTAAAATGGGGCCGTGAAACTCACCTTGATTTCCTTGCTTAGCTAGAAAACAAAGCCCGAAGCTTTGACCGACTTCCTCGTGCCCTAATTACCAGTAACGGACACCTTAAAAGTCTATCATATATAAATCTAGCTTATTTTCCGGTTAAAAGATAGTTTATTCAACTATCTAGACTCGTGTGTATGAACCCGAGTCTTTAAGTGTTTCAACTCGACGAACCGATCTTGACTTAGATTAATGCATGTGTTAACATACGACATAGTACCCAAGTTGCGCACCTGTTACTATTCGTGTGTAACCACGTTGGACTAATACCTCGAAACGTATAACTCATTCCGAGTCGTAGCTCGTCTCGTAACTCGGATAAATGTAATTGCCTTGTATAGCTACTTTAGAAAATACTCCATGAGAAAATACAAATATAGTTATTAAACCGATTAATAACATTTGCTATCTCTTTTCCCAAATAAGCCGAGCGTTTATGTATTTCCAATCCGTATAATTAACAATGTTTTAGTTACCAAAAACTATTGAATAACTCGACATACTTGGCGCTCGGTATAACTATATATTTACTTTGAAAACGTTGTCCGAGATTTAACATTATAGTTATAAGTAATCAATTGTCGTAAACGTTTCGATTTCACTTATCATACACTTGTCAATACATTTTGGGAAAAGTCATTTATAAAATACGTAACAAGTCGTGTTTGTTGCATTTGGATTTTCTAAAAATTTCGCCAGAGTTTCCTCTGTTTTTGCACAATCCAGACAACACAAGTTGTCTACAATTTTCCCGAAATCAACTTCCAAAGCACAAGTCAACAATTTCATTTATCCGCAATTCCATTAAACGAGACACTATACGTTTTGATAACTTGTATAAATAGAACACTTATTTGTATAAATATATATATATAACATTATATATATAGTATAGTCCAACAATTTAGTCCGATAATAAATCACACAGTCACGCTTTTCATGTACAATACAAATTATCCTTTTATACTTTTCATTAATTATTTTGTCGATTCGTTTGGCGAGTTAACACCGGTTTTATTCGTGTTTATAATTTATAAACTGTAAATATAACAATAAATAAACACGAAATAATTTATACCATAGCGAGTCTGGAACTATGAGTTAACCGGAACCGATCGGTTGACCAAATGTTGACCTGAACGAAATCTGACCGTGGACCGGATCTGACCGAGTTGAATGTTTGACCAAATCGTTGACCAGAGTTGACCGGACCGGATCTGACCCATTTGACCCTGGGTTTACCAGATCTAACCGGATCTGACCCGAGACTTGAACCGAACCACCGAAACAAACCCGAACCAGCTCTGAATATGAACAAACAACCCGAGACCCAGAACAAAACAAACCGGGAACCAGATTTGAGCTAAAACTCAAGACTCGAGTTGAACAAGCTCGCAAAACGAACCTGGACTCAGACCAAAACCACGAGATTGAGCCGAAACCAAATCGATCAACCACCTATCGGACCACCACTAACAACCGAAAACCCCACAACCAACCACCATGACTGTCACCGTCGTTGGACACCCAACCCGAACCACATGTGATCCGGACGAGACCAGATCTGACCCGGACGAGCAAACCCATCACCAAACCCCACAAACACCACCATCTCACTCCCTTAGCCACAAACAAACCTGATCCGCTCGTTTTCAGGTCTAACCCACCATCTCCACGTCCTTCACGCCGGAAACCACCCTCTCTGTCCTTTTATCACTGCGCCGCCACCACCAATGAACGTGGTGGTCGGCTGTTGCTTGAAAACGGGACGGACAGAGGGTAATGAGAGGGGAGAGGCCAAGAGAGGGGAAGGTTTAGAGAGAGAGTAAAGAGAGATCGGTTTTTAGAGAGAGAGTAGAGAGAGAGAGAGAGTAGCGGCTGGTGGAATGAAAAGGAAGAGGAGTTTGAGATGCTTTTATACCTAGGGTTTGAGTTGGGTAGGCTGGCACCGCGTATCGAACCCGTTTTAAACGAAAAACGGTTCGGTTTAATATTAGGCTCGAAAATAAATTACAAAAATTATTCACTTTTGTTCGTAATAATAAGTGACACTAAACCGAGCAATTAACTTATTATTTCTGTTGCCCGACGCGTGTTTTCGAGACACGCGTTTAAATCGCGTTAATCGATTTGGCCGTGCTATCCTCCATTTAAACGATCCGTTTACTTTCAAAACTAAACAAATGACATTATTTATAGTAAATAATTATTCCGGAAGTTCCGATAACGGTTAAAACCACGTAGTTCGACGTTCGAATCCCACGTCAGTTCCTCTCCGCGTTCTCCAAAACGCTGCGTTTTTGGCCGTTTACCACGCCGATTTCACATCCGTTCGCATTGATAGTAAATACGTGTCGTATTTTCATAGAATAAGCTTATGTTATTCCAGTTTGACAAATTTTTGCTGATGTCAGTTCGTTACGTTAAACACGCGAAGTCTTTCTTTAAAGGCATCAAGACTTCAACGAACTTTCAAAAGGACATCGTAGGACTCATATCAGCTCAACTAACCATAATTAACCTTAAACCATGTTAATTATTTCTAAAACATGATTAGCATCACGTTAATCGTTGTACGGAATTTGCCGGTTGTCACATTCTCCCCCCGTTAAGAGAATTCCGTCCCGGAATTCAGTTCAAGTCATCCGATACATTAGTATCCTTGAACAGGGCGGGATGTTTGCAACTCACACGATTACCCCTTTTCTTCGTGAACTCCAGTTCACGCTTAGCGTCCTAACGAACACAATGTCATGAGTCGGCTACGGCCGAGCTCTTGGGTATCGCAATCCGGCACAAATATCGGTTTTCCCGAAATAGTAGAGCTTTGCGTCAACCTGAATCCTGTCGGTTGAGGAATTGACAATGCTTCCTCAAGCCAGACCTGCGGGATTCGTCAAGAGTCCCACTAAGCTCTTGCGATAGTTCGAGCTTGTTCGTTGCAAGGCCAATTTTTAATTGACATATCCGAGTCACTGGAGTACTAAGCGAAGTCACTCCATTACCGTTTTCGTGCTTAACAACACCCCTTTCAGTGTATAACACTCAACAAGGTCCTATACCGATTTGAAGTTCCTAAGGCTAACATCCTTGTTAGCACAACTTCCCGATCGGTTTGGCCACTTATTCAAGAAGATTTGAATCTACCGGATTCGTTGGTCACCTCTTGAACTCACGCCAGATCATGTGTATATCTCTATCTGTCATTCAATGTACTAAAGACGTACACGTATGCACTCCAGAGGACTTCGAGCAGTACACCCCGAACACTAGGGTGATAATTCCTATCACATAGGAAATTCTGGCGATGAAGTACACGAATTTGATTTGCCACCGACACTAATCGTATCACACAGGACACTTCCGTCTAGGACAATAATTCACTCGTTCGAGAATGGTAATCCATACTCATCTCAAATTGAGTCTCCCAGACTTGCGTTCAAGGTTTGGCACACCCTGGGGCAGGATAACTACTAAAATCCGATATTGTGAACGTTGGCATCTAGTGTCTAGCCACGACTCTCCAAGAGTATAGGTGGCTATCCGTATGCCTCATATTATAACTGCAAACGATTAGGGGATGAGAAGGTTCCAAATGGCGATCGATTATTGCCTGTGTCTCATCATAGTCACTAGCCACCTCAGGCGGCATGACCGTTAGATTTGCTCGTTCGAATTTCACTAATCGGGTGATCTTACCAGATCACAAAGCGGTCGACATCCTCGAGGACGCTCCAGGTTGTTTATAGTAGCGGATGGTAATCCTGTGTCCTCACATGGACCGAAATCCACTATGCATCTACTTTCAACCTTTTCGTATGAGCGATTATGGTTAGTGGTACTTGGACGTCTAATATGGACTGATGGAGGTCGAAAGTTTTTGCGTCACTTTCACCCCTCAGTTCCCCAGGCAGTAGACAGTGTATATTCAACATACAGCCGTACAATTCCACAATACGTGAGGATTTAAGCCGACTTAACCACAAATGTCTAGAGGTTCACATCACCTCATCACATTGGTCAACACAGGAATGATGTACATGAACAATCATAGTATGGTTGTCGTAATAAATAGAGGATAGGGTCTCGACAACATCTCGACACGCTGGTGTCCACCGAGACGGTAAGCAGAGCATTGGTAACTACCCAAAACAAGGGTACCCAGTGCTTGCCCTGCTATAGGTGCCTCACGAGCACTGGTGTCCTATCGTCATTAGCAACCTAGTAAGTCAATTCTGGACAATACATGCCACACGCCCTTAAATTGACTTTCAGCTCCTATGCAGAGATCTGAGTGAAAGGAGTCCTGACCCGGAATCCTCACTCGCCGAATATTCCATCTTTCGGGGTCTCTCGAGGTAAGAGGTGAAATTGAGTCATAATGAATACATCTGGCATAGATCTCACGTTGGGGCTTGACGGCTTCATGCGCCAAAATCGTTACTTAAAGCAACAAACGACCGAGATCGCCCTACAAGAAGTAGTCTTGAGCCTTCCAATAAGGCATCCCATTCAACGACTCAGGTAGTCACACGAATGGGTGCAACATGTAAGCTTTCGAGCTCATCTTGGTTAGTCAGGTACTAAACGCACTGACCTGGCAGCTCACATTACTTCGGTGTCTGCAACAGTGCCTGTCAATGACAGGGGATTTTGCTTTAGCTCGAGCAATGCTACTGAAAAATACCTGGGAACACCTGTATTGACCCAAGGTCGAAAGGGTTCCACTATCCCAAGAATCTACGCAACGACACCAAGACAAGATAAACCTACTATCAGAAGAATAACAACATTACTCGAACGGTTGAATCGATCACCCATCTCAACACGGTAGGGTAGTACCCCTGTATAATAGACAAGGTTATACGTCCTTCAGGATTCAGAGTTTCATAAACCCCAGAATCCTGTACCAGGAGCTCCACCAATGCACACGCCATGGGTGGGTCCACAATGGTATTTCCATAATCGTCAGCACGACACGTCGGCAGGTATGACGTCAAACAAACCCACTGGGATAAGCAATAATAAATTGAGTCTTTCAACTCCTACTAGCCCAAAGGTATGGGTCATAATATCGCTCACATTTACTCGATACCTTCAAGTTCGAGATGTATTCAAAATCCCTTTATCGCAAAGACGAGGCTCACCCCGTCATGTCTGGATCATGGGATTTTCTTCCGACATGATTCGAAAGTGGTTAGCTGACCAAAATGCACGTAAAAGGTTAAGGCTGGACATGGCGTCACTGATGCCTTAGATTTTGAAGAGGTAATGCTCACGAAACGCGCGAGCATATAAAGAGGTCGACACATGATCCGATCAATTACTCAACTACCACGAGATTCGAACTTTAGGGAGATACATGTGCTAACACTAGGACTAGAGTGTCTTAGTATGACTACTGGGAAGTCCGTTAGACACCCGAATTCCCACATTATCGATGGCATCACTACACCACCATTCAGCAACATAACAACGGTTACGTGGGTTTGGGGTAGTGTCTTTATCCCGAGGGAACCAAGAGTGAAACAAACGACAAGTTATCACATCATCAAGTCAATCCAACAATTGTAGCAATACGTTCACGGTGCAATACGATAGTAGAAATAACATGACATGACAACAACACATCCACGAACACATCAACAAGGGAACACCGCAACATGGACCGCATGACACAGAGAAATACGACAACAAGGCTACACCACTGCAGGAGCAGCACAACAACAGGAATGCACCGTCGACAGCGAAACGCAACCGCATGGATATGCAGTCGGCAAAACTGTGCAACTACAGAATGCACAATCGTTAGGGGTAACACCACAACATAAATTCACGACAGCAGGACGACACACAACCTAGCGAGTCCACTATACATAACTACAAGAAGCTCCATTACGGTGAGCACGCACCCCGGTGCGTTTCAGCTCACTTAAGGTGACAGAATCCTTATTTGTATCCTCAGCCACAAACCTATACTCCATAGGCTCATTAGTAGGAACGATTGGATCACCCAAAGGCATCCGTCATCACAACAGAAATGGGGACAATGGGTTCCACATAATTTAGTAGACTTATCAGGTCGATATCGTTCTTAGGGAGAATGACTGTATGCTCGATATAAGTCACTCGAATAATGGCAACTGCAGCATCGACAGGCTCAACCATACCTGAGAGCCATCGCCAACATTAGTCTTGGCAGGAGCCAGGGAATGATAACGAGTGGTTCAACGAAAACCTCAAAGAAAATGGAGTTAACAGCAACGAACTCCATCGTGACACGAGCATGGTCATAGCGGCTTGGCAAGGGTCTTATAGATGCCTATGTCAATGACAGTGATCTTAGTAGAAGCCTTCGAAACAACAGCAACATCAAACTTGACAAGAGCCATAGCAACATCCTCAACACACTCAGTATGAGTTACACTCTCAGCAACGACAACATGATTCGCTTGGGCCATAGGACAATGATAGCAGCAACAACAGCAGGCTCAGCAGAAACCTTAGGCCCGTCGTAGCTATTAGATGTGTGGTAAATAGTATCCATAGGACCTAGAAACCAACCAACATCTTTTCCAGTATCAAAGCATTGGTCACAACAAGAATAGTAGAGGTAGAAGGATCATGATTTATCGAGACACCACGATAAAATAAAAAAAAACGATACAGACTCTGGCAATTCAGCCGAGTCATCCTTCTCATTAGGGTCCTCTTGCATGTTATTTGGCCCTAGCACCAATGGTCATCAACTGAAATGCCTCTCCGACACTTAAGCGAGGCCAGTGAACTTTCTTCCTGGTAGGCCAGGCAGTGAGAGTATCGGAATACGACAAGAGATTAGACAAGTCACTTTGTCCATAACGAATGGATCTCGCATCCTTAGTTTATAAAACACCGTGACAAAGGGACGCAACGTCTCAATATCTATGGGGATTGATGGAAAACACTTCGCATCAATTGCCACCCCAAATAAACAACCAGTCTCGTCGTCCTGACGAGGGTAGCGGACGTTCAACATTGCAAGATGAGCAATGGAATTGCCGTCCCATGGGTAAGTTTAGTTGACAGAATAACATGACCACTTCCAGTAGTCCGTTATTTGATTTTTCGAGGGGAATTTCGATGTCAACCAGAGCGTTCCGTGACACTTGACAATTACGAGTCACACGCTTTACGATTTCGGCTCCCGAAATGTGGTTTCACTCCCCGAGTATTATGACGGATTCAGACGCAAAACGCACGTCGTGATCCTATATTCAATATATATGTATGTCTCCATATATATTAACTGACTTGGATAAAAATTATCTCCGACTCGACTCACTTTACCATATAACTACTTTCCCATTAAGTAGTCATACTAGGATCTTGTCAGTCGAGATTTCATTTTTCCCGTAATCGACTCGACTCACCTTTCCATATATTTATTTTCCCATTAAATAAATATACTATGATCTTGTCGATTCGATATTACATTCTTCAACCATCAACTCGACTCACCTTACCGTATAATTATTTTCCCGTAATTAATTATACTAGGATCTTGTCGACTTGACATTTCGTTTTACAACCATCGACTCGACTCACTTTACCGTATAATTATTTTCCCATTAAATAATCATACTAGGGTCTTGTCGATTCGACATTGTATTTTACGACCATCGACTCGACTCACTTTACCGTATAATTATTTTCCCATTAAATAATTATACTAGGGTCTTGTCGATCGATATTTCGTTTTCGGCACCCGACTCGGCTCACTTTACCATATATTTATTTTCCCATTAAATAAATATACTAGGATCTTGCCGATCGATAATTCATTTTCAACACCCGACTCGGCTCACTTTACCATATATTTATTTTCCCATTAAATAAATATACTAGGATCTTGCCGATTCGACATTGTTGATTTAGCTGGGGGCTATCATGCCTTCTAGATAAGATGATCAAGCCTATTAACTCAGCAAGGACGATTCTGCCCTCCAATGGGGGAAGGAACGCCTGACCCTCGAAGACAACTTGGGCATGTGTTAGGTCAAGAATGACTTACTCACAGTATAATAATATAGCAGCACACGGGCAACTAATCTCAATACTGATCCACACAGGGTCCCGTGCTCAAAACGCACTGGTTTTGCAGGGACGCACCCTAAGTCTTCACTCGGGTTCCAAGTTTAGCATTCCACGCATCGTACCAAGCATTCATCTCTTCGGTAGGCAGTGCATCCTCGTATGTCCGCTCCTTTGAGGAACTTTGAGTGGAGGCATTCAACTCCTATACAAGGAAGCTTTCATCTCCTGTCCCTATCCGATGCGAGGGTTTACGTCAGATTACTCATATGAAGTAGACGTTCGAGCCCTTCCGTGTTCGTACCTTAGAGGTAATGCTGAAGAAAGCTCATTCAGTTTGCGAGGATCGAAATCAAGGGATATCAACCAGACCTCCCTTTTAGCCCGCTGGCCAATCAAAAGCTAAGACCGAACCTAAGGAACAAGGATAGACAAGTCAAGGAGTGATCACCAACCCAGCCCTAGCGCCCACCAAGGTTACCGTGCACCACAAGTTATTATTACGTGTGCACCCGCAATGATAATCGGTGTTGCCAGGTAATTTTGGTGCCCGCTAGTTCCGAGCTTCCTGATCCAAAGACAGAGATTTCACACAATAAAAGACCTAGACTAGCTTCGCCTTCACAACATCAGCAACACGACAACGTCCACTAGCACGATAAAGGTTAGCCCTTCCGATCATCCCGTCCGCAGGTAAGCGGGTGAGTTCGTCGTAGACCACCGCTTGTCCTTCCCGCTTGTCGATGTCGGTAACCGATGCAAAAGTGCGGACTAAAGTGAAGTGTGAGACGATATCCTTACAGGCAAGCTATCTGTACTACTTATATGCATTAACTAGCACTAGTCAGAAAATCGGATCTCCACACAATATAAACATTCATATCCATATTTTCTAACATTTTATATATTGACACCCATGGCTAGTCGGTCGGAATTTCCCCTTGTACAATCCATGTACAATTTTCTTTCTTTTCTAAAAATATTTCGTTGTGTTTTATTTTTGAAAAACTTCGTTTTCGAGCCAATACCGGTTATAGTCTAGATTTTTCAAAAACACTAGTTCGCTATAGCCTTGGCTCTGATACCACTTCTGTCACACCACGCCAATGGCGGAAACACGTGGCGCGACGCTCGAAAGCATATCAAAGTCAAGATTAACACAAACTATATTTAATTAGAAAAGATCATTATATTAAGATGTCGGGAAGGAGTACCTGGTTTCAAACATTACTTAAAACCACAAACATTAAGTTTTAAAGTGGGGTGTTTCCGTTTATGTCCCAACCCGAAGGTAACAATGGATGAAACCCCCAACCATTGTCCGACATCCCAAATTCCACCGTACTAGCCGCATACCTGTTCAGCACCTAGTTACCTGAAAGATATGTTTAAAAGGACGTCAATATATAAAATATTGGTGAGTTCACAGGTTTTAGTTTCGTAAATACGACATTTTCACATCCTGTGCAAATCCAGCACATTTTACATCCTGTGCAAATCCTGCACATTTTATATCCAGTGCAAATCCAGCACATTTTGTGGCCTTTGTACGGAGTAGCTAGCTCCTACAAACTATGATGTTAAGCAATCCCCTGAGTCCCATAACCAAACCAAGACTAACAATTTTGCCCCGCTCCAAGTCGTTTCTCGGAACCCAACGACTTAAGTTCAGAATACGTGCACCTCTTGTCTTTACCAGGTTGACGCTATCAACCAGAGGTGGGCCTCGTCAGGCACCAATAGTACTATCCAAATATTCCTTTGGTTTCATTTACCTGAATTAATGGTTACAGTAGCGAGGACCCAACCCGAGTGGCGACCAAAAACTCAAGTACTCATCATGCCACTTACCACATTTTAACCTTTGAAAACATTTCAATATGTGATAACTTTGACAAACATATCTTTCCCCCAGTTAAAACAGTAAAATGGGGCCGTGAAACTCACCTTGATTTCCTTGCTTAGCTAGAAAACAAAGCCCGAAGCTTTGACCGACTTCCTCGTGCCCTAATTACCAGTAACGGACACCTTAAAAGTCTATCATATATAAATCTAGCTTATTTTCCGGTTAAAAGATAGTTTATTCAACTATCTAGACTCGTGTGTATGAACCCGAGTCTTTAAGTGTTTCAACTCGACGAACCGATCTTGACTTAGATTAATGCATGTGTTAACATACGACATAGTACCCAAGTTGCGCACCTGTTACTATTCGTGTGTAACCACGTTGGACTAATACCTCGAAACGTATAACTCATTCCGAGTCGTAGCTCGTCTCGTAACTCGGATAAATGTAATTGCCTTGTATAGCTACTTTAGAAAATACTCCATGAGAAAATACAAATATAGTTATTAAACCGATTAATAACATTTGCTATCTCTTTTCCCAAATAAGCCGAGCGTTTATGTATTTCCAATCCGTATAATTAACAATGTTTTTAGTTACCAAAAACTATTGAATAACTCGACATACTTGGCGCTCGGTATAACTATATATTTACTTTGAAAACGTTGTCCGAGATTTAACATTATAGTTATAAGTAATCAATTGTCGTAAACGTTTCGATTTCACTTATCATACACTTGTCAATACATTTTGGGAAAAGTCATTTATAAAATACGTAACAAGTCGTGTTTGTTGCATTTGGATTTTCTAAAAATTTCGCCAGAGTTTCCTCTGTTTTTGCACAATCCAGACAACACAAGTTGTCTACAATTTTCCCGAAATCAACTTCCAAAGCACAAGTCAACAATTTCATTTATCCGCAATTCCATTAAACGAGACACTATACGTTTTGATAACTTGTATAAATAGAACACTTATTTGTATAAATATATATATATATATAACATTATATATATAGTATAGTCCAACAATTTAGTCCGATAATAAATCACACAGTCACGCTTTTCATGTACAATACAAATTATCCAATTATACTTTTCATTAATTATTTTGTCGATTCGTTTGGCGAGTTAACACCGGTTTTATTCGTGTTTTATAATTTATAAACTGTAAATATAACAATAAATAAACACGAAATAATTTATACCATAGCGAGTCTGGAACTATGAGTTAACCGGAACCGATCGGTTGACCAAATGTTGACCTGAACGAAATCTGACCGTGGACCGGATCTGACCGAGTTGAATGTTTGACCAAATCGTTGACCAGAGTTGACCGGACCGGATCTGACCCATTTGACCCTGGGTTTACCAGATCTAACCGGATCTGACCCGAGACTTGAACCGAACCACCGAAACAAACCCGAACCAGCTCTGAATATGAACAAACAACCCGAGACCCGGAACAAAACAAACCGGGAACCAGATTTGAGCTAAAACTCAAGACTCGAGTTGAACAAGCTCGCAAAACGAACCTGGACTCAGACCAAAACCACGAGATTGAGCGAAACCAAATCGATCAACCACCTATCGGACCACCACTAACAACCGAAAACCCCACAACCAACCACCATGACTGTCACCGTCGTTGGACACCCAACCCGAACCACATGTGATCCGGACGAGACCAGATCTGACCCGGACGAGCAAACCCATCACCAAACCCCACAAACACCACCATCTCACTCCCTTAGCCACAAACAAACCTGATCCGCTCGTTTTCAGGTCTAACCCACCATCTCCACGTCCTTCACGCCGGAAACCACCCTCTCTGTCCTTTTATCACTGCGCCGCCACCACCAATGAACGTGGTGGTCGGCTGTTGCTTGAAAACGGGACGGACAGAGGGTAATGAGAGGGGAGAGGCCAAGAGAGGGGAAGGTTTAGAGAGAGAGTAAAGAGAGATCGGTTTTTAGAGAGAGAGTAGAGAGAGAGAGAGAGAGTAGCGGCTGGTGGAATGAAAAGGAAGAGGAGTTTGAGATGCTTTTATACCTAGGGTTTGAGTTGGGTAGGCTGGCACCGCGTATCGAACCCGTTTTAAACGAAAAACGGTTCGGTTTAATATTAGGCTCGAAAATAAATTACAAAAATTATTCACTTTTGTTCGTAATAATAAGTGACACTAAACCGAGCAATTAACTTATTATTTCTGTTGCCCGACGCGTGTTTCGAGACACGCGTTTAAATCGCGTTAATCGATTTGGCCGTGCTATCCTCCATTTAAACGATCCGTTTACTTTCAAAACTAAACAAATGACATTATTTATAGTAAATAATTATTCCGGAAGTTCCGATAACGGTTTAAAACCACGCAGTTCGACGTTCGAATCCCACGTCAGTTCCTCTCCGCGTTCTCCAAAACGCTGCGTTTTGGCCGTTTACCACGCCGATTTCACATCCGTTCGCATTGATAGTAAATACGTGTCGTATTTTCATAGAATAAGCTTATGTTATTCCAGTTTGACAAATTTTTGCTGATGTCAGTTCGTTACGTTAAACACGCGAAGTCTTTCTTTAAAGGCATCAAGACTTCAACGAACTTTCAAAAGGACATCGTAGGACTCATATCAGCTCAACTAACCATAATTAACCTTAAACCATGTTAATTATTTCTAAAACATGATTAGCATCACGTTAATCGTTGTACGGAATTTGCCGGTTGTCACACAAGCCACATCTAAAACTATAGCTGAATCCATCTACTCCCATTATGGATTCCCATGGCAAAATACGTGTCACAAACTTCAGCGAGGGTTTCCCGGGCTTCCGAGTCCACTGTGTGTGGGGGTTTCCCCAAGTAATACTACCAACATATTAAGTGGCCCAATCTCCCGTTGGGTTAATGCGTGTGAAGGTTTGGTATTCGGGAGCACACATTGTCACATCATACTGGTTTATCTCATCGTACTGGTTTACTAATGGAAACAAGTGTTCTCTCCAAAACAGTTTAAATAATAAAAAGAGGGGATGGTTCACGAGACTCACCTGATTAACAATGCATAAATGTAAATATGATTAGACCGAGCGTCTGGTATCACGTACTGGTACCTTCCTCGGTTTGGGCCCTATTGTGATAAATATTATTAATGTTTGTTTTGAATTATAGTCATTACACGTGGGGACGAGTCGAGCGTATGGTTTCTAAATTATACCATTATCGCCGTCTGTAAAAAACTATGGGTCTAAACTAAACAAGATCATAAACAAGATCATAAACGAGACAAACACACAAATATAGCGACAAAAAACGGTGACCAAAATCTTATTAACCCAAACCAAAAATTACCCAACCAGAACCCTAGATATCTACAATCGTAGAGATCTCAAGCCAATACAAAGTCTTCAACAACTGATTATTTAGATCAGTTGTTGATAAGAAACAATAATACAAACTTACAACCGAAATTACAGAGATCAAGACACAGGGATGAAACCCTAGATGATGAGGGATGAAACCCTAGACAATGAGAGAACAATACAGAGGAAAGAAGAATAATATATCAACTACTCATCTTCTGCAATACACCATGTCTTTTATAGGCAAGACTCCTCAACAGCTGGGTTCTAACACTCAACCCTTGAACCTTAGTAGCCCACAAAATTGGCCCATCTTGACTTAGTCAGACTTCTATTTAATTGGGCCGGCCCAACTTCAACCTGAAACATAAGAAACTAACACAAAAATATAATATTTTATTCATAAAGACATTTATTTAACATGCCACAACATTTGAATTATATAACTTTTCTACATGCCCCCTTAATTCAAATGTTGAACATAATTTGCAACATGTAAACTTTATATTTTCAACATCTCCCTCAATTACATGTTGCAAAACCTGTCAACCAAAGTCAATTCATTACACAAAATGTCATGTTGATTTACACTTAAACTCTTAGTAAAAGCTTGCAATTTAATCAACATAGACAATTGTTACCATATAGTATAGTTATTTTAGAAGACATTCCCAGATGAGTCATTCAAATTGACTATAATACAAATCATCATAGAAAAAACCAAGGCTTTTCAACCAACAACCATATTAGAAAGCTACAAAAACAGGAAGTTGCGACTCAAAAAAAAAACTTCCCTAGGCAGTAGTTGTTGGATGGATGGTGTAAAAACAAAATGCTTAGAAAATGCAGCCTGGAACTTCTTTTAATTTTGAAAACATTAAAACTTTCTTTAAATACTTTTGAATGGGCATGTCTCTCATCAACTTAGAAAAACAAGAGATATCATTCTGTTAGCACGAAAGTTAGAAATACTTGAACATTCTAGAATAAAGAATGTATGTCAAGTAAAACCAGAGAGAACAAAATCATGAATAAAAGATATAAACAACATCCCTGATCATGATTCTGATTTCTTTCACCTTAATCTGCCACTACTGACAAGAACCCAACATAACATTCTTATGCGACAAAACTTTACCTTAAAATTTCATATTTCCAAATCATTTTTTTTTCAACTTTTAACAATTTTTCAGTGCTCAAAATCATAAATCCAATTAGGAACATTTTAACTATTACCGCCCAAACGTGAACAAATAGAACAAGGTTACAAAGTTTCGACTCTAGTTATAGCAAGAAAATTGGTAATTCAGATTACCAACATATAGAGACACATAATAACTACCAATAGAAAAATTTTATGAAGACAACATTTTCTCAAAACCATAAACAAACCAGCCAGAAAATACTCAGGAGAAAATATTTTTTGAAACTGAATCACTTGATTCAAAACCATTTTAGATGCATACAACATCTGATAAGAAAAGTCACTTGACTTTTATAACTTCAGAACAATGTCCAAATGACAAGACTTGGGAGGAACTTAAAGACTAATTTGATTTGATTAAAAACTTTTAAACCTCACAACGTAAAATGAATCACACAACTCAATAAGATCCTCAGAAACATATCTGATAAGACAAAAAAGATCACACAACCTTTTAGAAAATTCCATACGAAAAATGAATCACATGACTCAATAAGACCATCAGAAACATATCTGATAAGACAAAAGATCACATGACCTTTTAGAAAAGACGAATCACAATATTCAACAAACAAGTTTGATGACAACGCATAAACCAGACTATAAGACACAGCCTACAAGTTCTAATTGACAAAAATCACACGATCTGCAATCAGAACAAACATCTCAAAAAGAATAATACAAGACTGTAAAAAACATTCAAGAATAATCTTGATAATACTACAGTTAAAAATACGTGAACCACATGGTTCAACCAACCAGACAACGGAATTTTCAGTCAAAAAACTCTTTTGACTAAAAATACATGACTTAAAATCATGAGACCAAGACACCCAGTTACAGGCAGAAACTTATCGTTTTAAAAGATCAGATTATCAATTCAAAAAGATCTCAAGCACATATTCATAACAACTTTGAGAATGTTTAAAACGATTTGACAAACGATAAGCTCATATAGCTACAAAAAACACTCTTTGCTATATCCTTGATAAACTCTTGATACAAAATATATAACACAATCTAAAATATAAGCATGTTAATCCAAAGAACATACCTAACAAATTCATTGACCAATAAACTGAAAGTATCAGTTGTGGTAACAAACAGTTTTGTTAATCAACTTTTAAGTCATCTTAAGCAAGCAAAAAATATTTTTGCATTGGTTAAAGACAAACCAAAAAAAAATATTATATTTCAAATGAGGGAACAAAACACAAGTTTACATAAACCATACCTAAAAAATTGAGCAAGGCAAAACTATAGAGATAAAACGTAATCAACCCAATTTATACAAAACACTTTGAATCTGAATACAAAAGATTCAACAAGACCTCATACTTTTCGTCAGATCATCAACACAATGACCTGAAAACCTCACACTACGAACAAGCTACAAAGATTGACCAACACGATGAATCTAATCTGAACATGATAGAACCAACAAGAGAGAACAGAAACCTTCAAGAGATTCAAAGACAAAGACAAACCCTAACCGTGAAGAAAAAAACAGCTAGAGTAAGAACAGGATCATATAAAGAAAAAAATCTTTAGAAATATCTTGCAAGCCAAAAAATATATTTGTTCCATACCTAGCAAAAATGAACTTACTTTTAAAAGATTGAAACATTTGCTGTCTATAACAAGTCAACATATCATAGACACAAACATAAAAAAACTTTATTTCAATCTGGTAAACTTTGATACTCTCAAGAACTATTAGGCAACATAGTCCATTTTTAACAAACCACATATTTACACGAATAAACTTGGATTAGAAGTCATTTTAGAAACAATACATTTGATTTTAATTAAAAAATATTTTCTTTGTGAAAAGAAAAAAAACCAACAAAAAAAACTGAATTACCTTTTTTTAGAACGGCCAACACAACAACCGCGAGACTCCCACAAGAGGGCTCGGGCAAATTGGCTTCCCTTGTTGGGAGCCCGCCCGATGGTG